>VMDR010006656.1:7511-44444 GCA_007922815.1 Macrotus californicus
TCTCTCTCTCTCTCTCTCTCTCTCTCTCTCTTTCTTCCTTTTTTAAGATTTTCTTATTTACTTTTAGAGAGAGGTGAAGGGAGGGTGAAAGAGAGGGAGAGAAGCATCAATGTGTGGTTGCTTCTCACTCGCCTCTACTGGGGACCTGGCCTGAAACCCAGGCGTGTGCCCTGACTGGGAATCCAACCAGCAACCTTTTGATTCATTGGTTGGTGCTCAATTCACTGAGCCACACCAGCCAGAACATCTTTCTCTTTCTTTTTTCTTTATTTCTTCCTCATCCAACATATTATATACTATGAGATAAGTACTATGAAATAACTGGTGCTCCAAGAGGTTATGTAGCTACTAAGTGGACTTTCTCAATCCATGAAGCTTTGCTGCCTCCCTCGGCCCTGGAAAATGGGAAGCAATATATAAAGCAATAAACTACTCAGTCTTGGACCCAATCACCATAGAAGCCTTTCCCTTGGCTCTTATCATCAGTTGACTAACAGCCGCTGATATTTGGTTACATGAAGTATTTGAAAGGGAAAGTCAGTAGCTATGCCTCAAAGCATCTGGTCAGCTCAGCCAAAACTAGCAAAGATCAAAACCCAGATTTGTGTCCTATATTAGATTGGCAAGTTGAAGAAAGAAAGAAATTTTAGGTTGAAGTGGTCTCTGTCGTCAAGGAAAATCCGTCAGTGCTGTGGCATTCTGAGGCCGTTCTCTAAAGGCATAGATCTTTTCCAGAAAATGCATGGGGCGTAACTGAATTGTAGACACACGCATTTCGGGTCAAAAGTTCAAACTGATGTGCTGATAGTTTAGAAAACACTAAGAATCCAAATAAAATCAACAGTAGGGACGTTTCTAAAACAGGTACAGGACAGCGTTAGAATATACCAGAGAACGAGGGTAAACTCCACAGGCATTTCCACTGAATGCAGCATGTAAAAGGGATCCATGAAATCCCCTCCTCACCCCGGGCCCCTTTTGTGTGGTTCTTGCTAACGCAGCAGCCGGCCTGCTACATAGGCTGCCCGCGCTGCCGGCCCATCCACTGACCTCGCTTCATCAGCCATGGGGAAGGTGAACGGAATACAAGTTAAATAAAATGGAAAAAAAATTTAAAGCCTCCATACAAGATCAACTGGGAGCAAATGATTTAATTAGCAATTATTCTTCCTTTGCAGATCACCTTCTATGAGGACCGGGGGTTCCAGGGCCGGTGCTACGAGTGCAGCAGCGACTGCCCCAACCTGCAGCCCTACATCAGTCGCTGCAACTCCGTGCGCGTGGACAGCGGCTGCTGGATGCTGTATGAGCGCCCCAACTACCAGGGCTGCCAGTACTTCCTGCGGCGCGGCGACTACCCCGACTACCAGCAGTGGATGGGCCTCAGCGACTCCGTGCGCTCCTGCTGCCTCATTCCCCAAGTGAGTTCCGCTTGGTGGCAGTCACGGTGCCTGAGGGTCCTCACAGTACTATTGTGGGTGGTTGGGATGAAGGAAGTTTTCATTTAAAAACACCAAAGGATTAGGAGCGCTTTAGATACTTGCCTAAGCCCAGATAGATACCCTCACAAAAACAGCACAGACTATTAGAGAGGAATTCACTTAGAGAGTCCGTTTCATTTTTAATTTTTACTACCAATAGGTCAATCAAAAGTCTGTAACAAATGTAATAACATGGTGATACAGAAAACAAAATTTGCAAATGGGGAATTGGTTGGACAAAAGAAGGCAGTATGTCTAAGAAATTATTTTACCTAGAGTAAGGGAATTGACAGTGAATGAGATAGATAAGCTGCACGGTAGACTAGTAAAAATGGGAAACTCTGTTGTTAGTATAGGCTGTTGAAAGGTAATGTCTAACTTTGGGAAGAGTAATTGTTCTTAATTTGGAAAATCAGTTGAATTATAATTTCAAGTGACTGTTTAAACCAATTTTCACTGAAGTATGTCATTTTTTAAATTCTACATATAAATTTATATACATATACAAATTTATATACATATAAATCCATAAATTTATGTGCACATAAATTTGGGAGCTAATACTCATATTAAAAGAACATCACTCAAAATACTTTATATTTCCTCCCAAATATTGGTTTAACACCTAGGAATCAAGGAATTATGTAATAAGGAGTTAGGAAAATAAGATATTTGAGTTCTCAATAAATTCTAACCCAGATTTTGAATCTCTTAAAAATCACATCTCCTAGATAAGAAATGGAAAACAAGGATGCAAATATTTGTTAAATGCTAGTAAGACAAAGATCCATTCACAGCAATCCTAGACTCTCAGTTTTTACACAGATAATCCCATGCTCCACCCCACCAAGTTCATCTGTTGTTTGGTTGCTTCTTCTGTCCCTTCTCTCTGTGGACCAAGCAGACAGGCTCCCACAGGCTGCGGCTGTATGAGAGAGAGGACCACAAAGGACCCATGGTAGAGCTGAGTGAGGACTGCTCCTCCATCCAGGATCGCTTCCATCTGAGTGAGGTCCACTCCCTCCACGTGCTGGAGGGCTACTGGGTCCTCTATGAGATGCCCAACTACCGAGGGAGGCAGCACCTGCTGAGGCCCCAGGAGTACAGGCGCTACCAGGACTGGGGAGCTGAGGATGCTAAGGCTGGCTCCTTGCGGAGGGTGGTGGATTTGTACTAAAATAGTTCACACTACCATTTTCTCAATTTGGAACCTAATAAAGTATTTAGTCTGTATTGTTGGCAATTGTTGGCTTCTGTTGTTCTTGCATTGCATGCCAATTATAATTCACCAGTAAATGCTCCCTGGTAAAGGAAGCATTTCTACAGTCCTTTGAGAACTGAGTAAGTGGGAAGGGGTCTGGTCCAGAAGAGCTCAAAGATAAAATAAGTCTTGAACAGGTTCAGAAGTGACGGTGGAGAGAGGAGGTAACCTGTCTGAGAATGCAAGGCAAGTCAACACAGAGAAATGGGAGAGGGTGATTGGTGAGAAAGGAGGCATTCAGCCTCAGCTTTGAGGAACACATTCCTGTTGACCCAAGAGGTGGTTGGAGGTCACAGAGGGTCACAGATAAGTGGTGAACAAAAGCCCACCTGGCAAAAAGCCTGATTGTACTATACAAGGAATTGTAGTTTTGTTCACTTTCAAGCACAGTGTTATATAACTAATCTCAAGGTTGTCACCAGCCATTGCCAAACTTTTGGACTCGTTATGGACCCTCCTTCCTATTTGGAAACAGCTTCTGCTTGGGGTGTACCAATTATTGGCCAGCACAGCTGCTGGGCCGAACACTGTGTGAAGGCAGAAACTGCACAGCTGTACATGACATCCAACTAACACAAATACATGAATGAGATACACATTAGTATTTTAAATAGATTTGCATGATATAGTGTACTGTAAACATAAAAATCCTTTTACTCAAATAAAACATGCTCAAATTGAAAGGCACATTGAAGAAAGCTATAATTTCTGGAGCCCTTTGATTGAAGTGAAATCTGCTTACTCATAAGCAGAACATTGTATATTAAAAAGAATTTTAAAATTTTTTCATCAGTAGAGAATTCTTTTATTTTTAATTAAAAATGTTTCCTCTAAAGTAAAACCTCCCATAATCTTACTACTTTACAAATTCTATGTATAAAGAATCGGAGGGGGTCCTTCTGATCCTTCTCCATTGCTAACCTTTGTTTACACTTGGCGGACACCCTTCCCAAAGTTTTCCCTCATTTTGTAGACATCTCATGAAACACATGTTCTGCCCCTCCCCAACAAAAACGGAATCATTTTTGACAATATCAGTCTACAACTTGCTTTTAACATGCAATATTATTATGGACATAGATCTAGGCCAGTACCTCATTCTTTTAAACAGCAGCATTGTATTCCATAGTTTGGAGGTCCCCTAGATTATTTCACCATTTTCCTGTTGGTGATTGGACTTTTTCAATGTTGGTTTTACAAACAAGGCTGCAAAGAATATTGTTCATAGACCTTTACCTACACATGCCATAATTATTGGAGGATAGAGACCTAAAAGTGAGACTGCAGGTTCATAGCACAAGATATATATATTTTTTATTTTAACAGACTTTGCCCAATTATTAGCCACCAGAGGTCATAACATCTTTGATTTAGGAGCTTCACCACTTATTGAGCACCTACCATAGGCCTGCGAATGTAGCACTGGGAATGAAAAAACAACCAGAACAAATGAAAGGCATGATTCCCACCACCACAGAGCTCTATACAAACATAACACTAAAATGATAATACTCAATAAGTATATAATCACTTTTTAGACTCAAGTATTGCCCAAGTACTAAATAACACATATGTGATCACTTTTGTTTATCAAGTACCTTTACTTAGTACTTTAAAGTCATCCTGTAACAAACTACTAGGGAAAATAAATGGAGTAATATGTATTTACATATTTCTCATGAGATGTGATTTTATTCCTTAACATTTTGGGAGGAGCAGGTATTTTCTTGATAGCACATGCACATTTAACACTTCCTTACCCACGTAACCTGTCAGTGACACTTCGTTTTTTCCTGCTTTGGGATAGCATCTCCAGTGAAAATAGTTTCCTGTGAATAGAAAAAAAAAAATTGTCCTTGCCACAACAGACAATGGATTGCACAGGAGCAGTCACTTCCGCCTTTGTCCTTGTGGTTGGGGAACTGGAGGCCAGGAAGAAGCTGGTCACCAATTCTCCACCATTTCTCGCCCCTCCTTCCACCAACTCCATTTCCCCCCCCCCCGCCCCACCCCACCTCCATCTCCTACCCTCCTGCCCCTTTACTCCCTCACCTAGCCCACAGGTTTTCGGGTACAGGCCAGGCAAATTCTCCAATGTCCCTCCCATGCTTTGGGAGAGATTTTAATAATGACTCAGAGCTACAGAACCTTCCTGTTTCTTGTGCTAGAAGTGCTTAGGACTCACTTATAAATCATCTAAGGAGGAGAAATTCTAATAACAATCCAAATATTTTTTTAAGTGACTTATTTTCTCTCTTTCTCTCATGCAAAATTACAATGACCTTGGAACACCACCTGAGACGCTTTTTTCTTCTTTAGAATTCTGAAAGAGGAATGTGAGAAATCAGCTTCCAGTCACTTTTTTACAGTCAGTTTGTGCTTTACTTTAGTAAAGTTTCTGAGAATGACAAAGATCGATGATAGGTATTGATAGGGGTGGCAGACAAGGATGAAGATGCTTTAGTAATACTTGTTCAGCTAAAATGGAAATATCATGTGACAAAGAAGAGTATGACAGTTTTATAGTAAAACTGCATTTAATGAAGAACATTTTTTTCCAGTTTTATTGAAATACAATGGACATAGAGCACTGTAGGAGTTTTAAATGTACAGCACAATGACTTGGCTTACATATCTTGAAGGTGGAAAAAATCAGCTTGATCCAAGTAGCTTATATACTAAACAAATTAAGCCTATTATTTATGATTCCTGTGGGAAAAAAACAAGATTAAATTAAGTGAAATAACATGCCCAGGATCCCACAGTTAGAAGAGGCAAGGATGAGACTGTAGCCCAGGTTTGTCTAACGTTCTTAACTGCTATGCTTGCCCTAATGTAGGGGGTTCAGTGGAGAAATATTTCTGAAAAAACCCTAGGAGAGGATTTTGAAGCATTATCACACACAGAACCCCCATAAAAATGCTCACCATATTTTTCTTATCCTTTAAATCAAGTAGTTGTCAATATTTTAGACTTCCCAGACCAATTATCTTTAAATAGGGACCAACATAGGATCATCACTTTTAATTATTCCAAGGACACTTAAAATTGAAAACAAAATAACAAAAATGTAAAACTAAGCACCATCTATTTATATATAATTTTATAAAAGAGAAAACATTTACAAAAGGAGATTTTAACCCCAAAATACACAAGTTCAGGCCAAGAAAGAATGATTGAAAATTTTAATGTATAATATTTTTAAAATGGTAAAAACTGATAGAAACTCAGTAGAGTTTGAAAACTCTCATTTGAGGTTGCCGCTCAGTGCCATCAGGGGCCAGGGGCACGATGACAATAAGTGAAGCAACCTCCTGTAAGACAACAAGGAGTGATGGGGACTGTGGGGAGCTGCAGAAAGTGTGAACCAACCTAAAACATTACCAGAAAAATGTCTCAACACTGTGCCAATCAAATAAAACATAGCTTAGACCCGCAGCCCTCAGGGCTGTGAGTTCTCGTTCCCATGCCAGCGTGAAAACCGGGGAGAGCCACCAACAATGGACATAAAAGTAGTTCCCGGTGAATCCTCTAACCCCATGAAATTCCCCCATTTCAGGTTAAGCCCACAGAACCCACCCATGGAGCCTGGGAAAGTGAGGAGAGGAAACCCAATTTCCTCTCCATCCTAGTGAAATAACACTTAGATTCATAAAATATTTTGAGTTATAGAAAATAGGAAAGTGCTATTTCTTATATCCTTTTGCAGACTGATCTTTACTTCAGCTACACAAACTACTGACCCTATGACCCTACATGCAGGGAAATCCTAACCAGCTCACCTGGTCTCTTTCTCCTTCACCTGTGTTTGTTTAAGGAGTGACAAAGGGGTAGGTCTATCTGTTTTTTTTTTAAGATTTTATTTATTTATTTTTAGAGAGAGGGGAGGAGAAGGGAGGGAGAAAGAGAGGGAGAAAAACATCAATGTGTGGTTGCCTCTCACGTGCCCCCTCCTGGGGACCAGGCCCCAAGAAACCAGGCATATGCCCTGACTGGGAATCGAACCCACAGTTCTTCAATTCTCAATCCCATGCCCAATCAACTGAGCTACACCAGCCAGGGCTCTTCCTTATCTCTTGTTCTCCCTCCAAAGACAGTCCTTAACTTGCACAGAGCACTGCTTCCGTGCTACAGGTGTAAGGGTTCTCAGGTCTTAATTTATGTTCACTTAGCACACACTAAGCACAACTTGGAGCGAACTCACATTTGTTACTCCCAGAATTTTCTCTAGAGCTCTGATATGAACCCACATTTTGGCCCAAGGCATTCATTTGCAGTTCTATGAAAAGTTTAGCATTTTTTCCCTGTTTCTTCCCCCGCCCCCCTCCGCCCCCCCCCCCGCTGAAATAAAGCCTTCTCTCTTCCTAGATAATGAAAAGACAAGCTCCAAGTTCCCTGTTTCGGCTCCGCCGATGTACCTTAAATGTCCGTGTAGCACATGTCAGCTCCTACCATGTTCTTCTGTGAGCTCTCCAGGGCTCTTTGCATTTGTTCTCTCTCATATTTTAATGTTTTCATCTGCCCGCACTCTCCCCACAGAAACTGCTCAGAGCAAAATGATTTTTTCAATTTATTTTTGAAATTATTCTATTTTTTATATTTTTTAATTAAAGTGATGATTTTTAGTCTTTAGATTCTGGCTGCTTGTCTTTCACTATGTCAACATAAGTAACTTTGGAAACATATTCATTTACATAGTGAATACCAAGAACTGAACTCAGCATATTGTACATAGTTAATGTTTAATTCATAAATCTCAACTTAAAAAAGATTTATGACCCAAGTTAAGACAAAGTATTTCCAAGAGACAACATAGGATTATGAATAATTCTTTGAGCGTGAAAGATGCTAAAGGCATTGGTCATCTGCTACTCCATTGCTCTTTCCAGCCCATCAAACCATTCACTTCCAGGCCAATAAATACTTTCCAAAATCTTCCTAGAGTTCCAGCTTCTAGATGCCCATTCCTCTCTCTCCCTGCACCATGCCGGCTCCAGCTCCTCTTTGTCTTCAGGTCATTAATTTCCTCCACGTCAAAAGCTTTGTGTCCTCTTGTTACCCGTGGAACAAAGGTGTATCTAGATCCTCTGAGAAAGGGTTTCTTAGGAATTTGGTTTTATTTTATAATAACCTAAGAGGACATCTGTGTTTTTGTTTGGTTGGTTGGTTGGTTTTGTTTTAAAAGTATTACTTTTTCTTATTTTCTTTTATTTCCCCTTTAGTTCTTCGTCCTGAGATTAAGCATTTTAAAGCTATTCTCCCTTTTGAATCACAGTTAGCCGAGATGAAGTGTCCAATCCTCAGTCTACTCCCAGGCATGACTGCAGCAAACCCAGAACCAGACCGAACACTGAAGAGCTGTGCTTGCTCTGCTTCTGCGGTTCCCTTTGTTTGTTTGCCATCCTGAAAGTTTCAAATTCCGTGAACCCCCTTGGTAAACATCCCAATTTCTTACACCCATTAGTGAGGACGTTCTCTTAAAGGACCTATTCGAAATTCTCAACATTCAACGAAGGTCATTTTCTTCCTAGTAACAATTAGTAATCAATATTGTGACACATAAGTAGTATGATCGTTCTTACAGATTATTTCATATTTACCGTATTGAGACCCTGCTTTTCTTGCTTCCCCACTCACATGTATCTGTTTTCCCAACCTACACAAATAGCAGTGCAGACTATACGTGAAATGGCTGAAGCTCTACTTCTATTATTAAATAGACAATGTCCCCAAAGACTTTTTCTTTCAGTGTCAATAGCATCAACTAGTCATAGCAACCCAAACACTCCAGAGACAATGAGTCCAAAACCCACAATGAGCCTGGTGGACTACGACAGCAAAGAGAAAAAAAGAGAACATGAAAATCCCCTCGTCACCCCAGGCCCCTTTTGTGTTGTTCCTGCCAACACAGCAGCCGGCCTGCTATATAGACCCGCTGAGCCGCCCGCCCAGCCACTGACCCCGCACCGCGCTGCCCACCAGCCATGGGAAAGGTGAGCCCAGCACCCAGGCCAGCAGGGGCCCTGGCAGGCGGGGGCGGGGCCCAGGCCTCTGAGCCTCTCGTTCCCTTCCTTGCAGATCACCTTCTACGAGGACAGCAGCTTCCAGGGCCGCCACTATGAGTGCAGCAGCGACCACCCCAACCTGCAGCCCTACTTCAGCCGCTGCAACTCCGTGCGCGTGGACAGCGGCTGCTGGATGCTGTATGAGCGCCCCAACTACCAGGGCCACCAGTACTTCCTGCGGCGCGGCGACTACCCCGACTACCAGCAGTGGATGGGCCTCAGCGACTCCGTGCGCTCCTGCCGCCTCATCCCCCACGTGAGTCCACAACCCCGTATCAGGAATGGGCTCTATGGACATATGGATAGTTTCAAGGCAAAAATCATTCAGAAAAAATCAGAGTTTGGACAAAAGATAAGCTATGATAGATTGGTTCAAAATCGTTTTACTTGAACAAAAGCAAAGTGTTACCCAGGTACCAATTAATCAACAAATATTTATTGAACAGGAAGAATATGTTGGTGTCCTCAGCTTGTATAAAATAGAGGTCCTGGTCTGTCATCACTTACAATGGAGTTGTAGAAAAACCACTTGTATCTAAGAGAAGAATAAGTAAGCGCTGGAACACAGGGTAGTTACTGAGCACACAGGAGGGAGCTGAAAAGGGAACTCTTACAAGAGTCGTTTTTAAAAGACTATCTCTTTTTTGCTCCTTGCTTGCATATTTTAATTTCCCCAACCAATACAAATACGAGTACTTTCTCTCAATGGTAAACAACATGGAGGTTTTATGCATGTGCTACATATATTTTTATTAACTTGTCTTTAAGCACTAAGGTTTTTGAAAATTAGTCCTTGATTTTCTTTTCCATTTTTCCTCATTCTATTTATATATCATTAAATGAGGATCCATATGACATTTAAGGCTGCTTTCCGTAGAAGTATCCAACCCCTTGGTGATCTTTCCAAGATTTATTTTAAACTCAGTGCAAGGTCATTCATTTCATAAACTGACTTTATTTTTCAAACACATGTGCTTGAAAAATTAAAGAATATTTCTTCAAAACAGCAAAACTGGCAATAAGCTGTTAAAGGTATGTGTTTCTCTGTGGTATGGTGTACTGGTTAGTGTGACTAGCATGGGTAGCAGTTTGCCTGGGAAATATTTGAATATATCAAAGAGTGATATTTCCCTTTAAATTCCTGAAGTCACGTTTTATGACCTTGAAACAGCGCTGAATCTCCACCTTTGAAAATAGGGAGTATATAAATACTCAGAATTCATTAATTTTCACCATATATGTCCAAATGGCTTGAGCTGGTCTCCATCAAATTGGACTGCAGGAATGTGTTGGAATGACTTCATGGTTTGCTTTTCTTCTCTTTCCATCTCCAGATGGGCCAGGCTGGCTCCCACAGGATCCGACTGTACGAGAGGGAAGATTACAGAGGCCAGATGGTAGAGTTCACTGAGGACTGTTCCTCTCTCCAGGACCGCTTCCACTCCAACGAAATTTACTCCCTCCACGTGCTGGAGGGCTCCTGGGTCCTCTATGAGATGCCCAACTACCGGGGGCGGCAGTACCTGCTGAGGCCGGGGGATTACAGGCACTACCATGACTGGGGTGCCCCAAATGCCAGAGTGGGCTCACTGAGGAGGGCCATGGATTTCTACTGAAATGAGTTCATCATTTCTCAATCTGGAAACTAATAAAATATTTTCTGTGTGTTTCTGGCAGTGGTTTGCTTGTGTTTCTCCTTTTGTGTTGCTTTTATTTTTTTATTTACATACATATACACACACACAAACATAAGATGCAAAAGGAAACCAAGGTTCTTGATCCATACATAGGTCACGAAGGAAATCTGCACAACAGAAATGTGCCTTCATATTAAGCAAAGCTTTACAGTCCGCAGAACACAGTCATAATACGTTCTCACTTGGTTCCCTGGCTTTTAAACAAGTTGCTGCTTCGAACAAAGATTTTGGGTTATCTTTGAGCAGTGAGGATCTGAGGTTCAAAGATAGTGTGAACCACTTTTTAAATCAGGAATTCTGAAGCTGGGTACCGTAATGGGTTTTAAAACATGTTTGAATCCCCTAAAGGGTATGCAAAGTCAAGTTCACAAATCTCTGGCAGATTCCCTTGATGTTGAGGTGGCCGTGTGAAACTCTCCCGACATCCAAGCAGAGGAATGCTGGTGGAGAGAAGGAAGACGTGGCTCTGGAAAACTTTTGCCATTCTGATGAAGGGGGTAGCTGACCCAGTGCGACGATTCCATCTTCTATCAGACATTTTACACCCAAGAGGTGACAAATATGACAGAAATGCCACAATTTCATGAATGCTGGCCTGGATGTGGTGAAGCTCCTGAACCAATGTCTATTAGGGCTCTTCAGAGAAACAGAACCAATGGGAAGTATATATATATATACACACACACACACACACACACACACACACACACGGATATTTATTATAGGAATTGGCTCATGTGATTATCAAGTTCCATGACCTACAAGCTGGAGAGCCAGGAAAGCTGGTGGTATAATTTAGGCTGAGTCCAAAGGTCTAAAAACCAGGAGCTCCATGTCTGAAGGCAGGAGAACACGGATGTTTCAGCCCAAGCAGAGAGAATAAATTCCTCCTTGCTCCACCTTTTTGTCCTGTCCAGGCCCTCAGCAGACTGGACGATGCATTGGAAAGGGCAATGTTCTTTACCCAGTCTGAGGATTCAATGCTAATCCCTCCAGGAAACATTCTCATAGACACAGCTCAGAATAATGTTTACCAGTTACCTGGGCATCCCTTAGGCCAGTCAAGTTGAAACACAAAATTAACCAACACACAATGCCAGCAATCTTTTACCTTCGGACTTCTTGTAATGGGAATAAAACACACCTTCACGTGTTTATGCCACTGTAACCGCCATGCTCTATTACGTGTAGTTCAACACACATTTCTACATGATACAGAGGATATGTGAATTTTCCTGAGGTGATTGTTTGGAACTTTATTCAGAGTCTCAAAGAAATTCGTAATGGAAAATGCTGAGAGAGAGAGAGAGAATGAGAGAGAGAGAAGGGGGGGAGAGAAGGGAGGAAAGGAGAGAAGGAAGAAGGAGGAATTAGGAAAGAAAGCTACTGTGAAGTTTTATGATATTTAACATATTTTAGACCTGGAGACCATCTAACCTAGATAGCTCATTTTAGGTAAGGGAAATTTTCATGTAGAATTTTACATAAAACTCTAATGTCAAATGGTTAGTAACAAAAGTGGCATCAGAATCCAGAACTCACAGCTCAGAGACCAGTGTTTTTCCATTTTGGAACCAGGAAGAGTCTTGTCAGAGTAATGACAGCACTTGTTTACAGAGTCTTACTTCAAGGTCATTGCAAACAACCAACCAGGGATCGAATTGTTAAAACAGGATGAGATTGAGAAACCTTACTCTAAAAAGAGTGGGGCACTAGGAGCTGCTAGGCGGAGGGGGTGGGTATTGGGGGAAGGAAGGAAGATCCCAGTCCCTGGAACTAGAAACTTAACTAGAAAGCAACCAGGGCTGGGAAAGATAGAGAAGGCAGAATTGTAGGACTTTAAATCTGTTATATTTGTATGTTATCTTGCAATTGTCAGCAGCTAGAACTAAGTTTAGTACTTCATTTGCAAAATTACTAGATAGTTACAGTGTGACTCACAACCACCAGAGGGTCACCTAATGAATTCCAATGTGGAGGCATCCCCGGCCTGTGCGGCGGGAGGCACACGCCCGAGGCCGGGTAGAAGGGTCTGCAGACGTCCCTGGTCCGGCTCGGGCTCCAGGAGCAGAGCTGAGGCCGGGCGCCCAGAGGCTTCCCTGGGTCTACACCCCCACCCCCACCCCCACCCCACCCCACCCCCACCCTCCTTCCTCAGGTGTCAGCGATAGCTGCTCCACCCACTTAGCAGCAGGTAGGAGCGCAGAGACTTTCTCTCGGAGGAAACCCCATCCTACTTTAAACGTCACCCCCATATTCCTGTCCTCTCACCAAGGACATGCGCTCTAATCTAGAGGCCTTGCGCTATATATAGCTCATTCTGACCTGGACCTGGTCACTCCCCTGCGTTGTTACTCAAAAAGAGATCAATTTGAAATTTAAAAAGACAACATATTTGATTACAATTATTAACTCGGTTAAGTGCCTTTGCTCAGTTCCAATTTCCTGAGTAGATTCCATTTAAAAGCCCCAGGGACACCAAATTACTTTTAACCTGGGTCATCAGTTCTAAAGGTCTGGAGAGTCTAAGAGAAAACATGCATTAAGCAACTACCCGACCCCTGGCTCCTTTTGTGTTGTTCCTGCCAACGCAGCAGCCGGCCTGCTATATAGACCTGCCGAGCCGCCCGCCCAGCCACTGACCCCGCACCGTGCTGTCCACCAGCCACGAGGAAGGTGAGCCCAGCACCCAGGCCAGCAGGGGCTCTGGGACCAGGCCTCTGAGCCTTTCATTCCCTTTCTTGCACGAGGACCGGCACTTCCAGGGCCACCACTACGAGTGCAGCAGCGATCACCCCAACCTGCAGCCCGACTTCAGCCGCTGCAACTCTGTGTGTGGTCAGCAGCTACTGAATGCCGTATGAGCGCCCCAACTACCAGGGCCACCAGTACTTCCTGCGGCGCGGCGACTACCCTGACTACCAGCAGTGGATGGACCTCAGCGACTCCAACCGCTCCTGCAGCCTCATCCTCCACGCGAGTCCAGTCTCCCTGGTCCGTCTGAGCCCTGCAGTCACACAGCTGCTCTGGCTCGCTGGTACTGTCAGACGGTTGCCTTTTTCTGGCTCTGTTTTTTTTTTCTTCCTTTATTAGTATCTTTAAGATTTCCTCCACTGACAAAGTATGTGATGGAATGCTCTTAATTGGACATTTTATTTTGCTTTGTTAAAATTAAGTTCACCTCTATTGGGAAAAAGTAGTGAATGATAGGGTTCAGAGTGTCAACACTAGGGTGATGGCTAAGCAGCTCCTTACTGTCAGGTTGCCTTGGGATGGCTACTCCGACTGTTTCTGTTTTTCCTGGTCTGTAAAATGGGGCTAATAGCAGTAGCTACTTCCTAGAGTTATGATGAGCATGAAAGCAACTCATCTGGCACACGACAAGCCATCCCTTCCCCAAATATAATCTCTTATTATAAACATCAGGGGTCTCTCAAGTCCTGCCTTCTGATTAGGCAAAACAAGTGACCAACAGTGTGATTCCAATAGTGCCCACAGAGCTCACTCCTACCCAAGTGATGCCCCAGCAGCCCTGAATGCCACCGTTAGGGATTCTCCAGTTAGACTATGACAGAGTCCTGGGGAAAAATGTACCACTTTTGGTGAAGTCTGAAACCCTCTCAGAGGGGGTTTAATGCCTTGATGTGGAGCCCAGACGGAAAATCTGGGCTTCCCCTTCCCACTCCTGACACTTCTAATTACAGACTGCAAGCTCTGTCCTTAGTTTCTCATAAAAAGGAAAAGGCTGAAATGGTGCTCCACATGTTTCGGGCTGTCACGAAGATCAAATTAGAAAACGTGCACATGAGTCTCTTAAAAGCCGTGGAGATGCATTATCAGCGGTCTTTTGTACCGCAGAATGAATTCCTTCTGAGAATCTCCCGGAAAGAGGATTTAATGGTGGAAAAGGAAGATATTGAATGGGCACCTGCTGGGAAGAAATAAGCAGATAAAAGAGCAAGTGCTCAAGGAAAGACAGACAGGATTTGCCTGGAACTAACAGATTACCTTTCCATTTTTCTAAAGGTATTGTAATCTATCGATCCATAAAGGCCTCTTCCATGATCTTGAGCTTCCAATATTATTAATTACTTAGAACTATTTTGCCCAAACATATATTCGAATTAAGAACTGAAACCTAATTTTTAGGATGACACCCACTTTTCAAAATTTTAGAGTGACCGGACTTAGCGCAGAAAGGAGGAGCACCCTACACCTAGTTGCCACCAGCCTGTCCCCCACTTAAGGAAAAGCAACTTGACTTTCTCTGTCCCTAGCCTCTACAAAGCTGTTGAGAGTCTAAATAATGCCTTTGGTAGTGATATATTTGTCTTTTCATTTGAATAAGTTATTATTTTATATTACCTAATATGAAGGGCCCCAGACTGCCATAAGTTTATGAAGGAGAGAGAACAACAAACATGTAAAATTGTTACTTAGGAATGGTACTGAATAGAGCCAGCATGGCTGACACAGGTTGTGACTCAAAAACTCTAGGGAGCATCACTCATGTCATGGTCTATGTGGCTTCTTGAGTTTTCCAATGTACAGCCTATCCAGCTGCACATAGCAGCCCTGGAGTTGGAACTCTTTATTTTGGTCACATTTGATAGAGAAAAGACCAAGAAATGTCCATCCCTCCAGGGCTGTGGATGATTATTTGCTAAAGGCTGTGTTTTCTGACTTTTCCTCGTCTGCTGACTCCTGAATCCACAGACCAGCTCCCACAGGATCCGACTATACCAGAGGGAAGGGGACTGAGGCCAAATGGTGGAGTTCACTGCGGACTGCCCCTCACTTTACAACCGCTTCCACTCCAGTGAGATCCACTCCTTCAACATGCTGGAGGGCTCCTGGGTCCTCTATGAGATGCCCGACCACCAGGGACAGCAGTACCTGCTGAGGCCGGGGGACTGCAGGTGCTACTATGACTGGGGTGCCCCAAGTTCCAGAGTGGGCTCACTGAAGAAGGCCGTGGATTTCTACTGAAATGTATTACTCTATCCTTTTCTCCATCTGGAAGCTAGTGAAATATTTCCTGTGTGTCTCACGCAGTCATGTAGTCCTGTTTTCCTTTCAGGCTCCTTGGAAATGCTCAGCAAAAACCAAGGTGGGAATCATGTCCACTTTCTTACAGGTATCGGTGGAAAGGGTGGTACGGGTGGGGAGGGGAGCCATTAAGAGCACCACTTCTGGAGCCAGAATGCTGGGTGCAAATCCACTTCCTAGCTGTAGGGGATGGGGCAAGGGACCTAGCCTTTCTGTACCTCAGTTTCCTAATTTGTAAAAATTGAGGTAACAACATTCTTCATCTCCTGAGATTGTATTGGGGATTATTATTAATTATTATTAGTTTTTATTTTTAATTCTCCTACAGTGGTTTGAGGCATGAAGTAAATGCTGACTAATAAGTATTTAAAACATAAATATTTCTTGGTTATTATTGAATCTTTGAACTTTAGAAATTAGTGTTTTGTCAGGGTATCCATAATGGGCTGGGGATCACCTGCATCATATCACCTAGGACATTTGTTAAAATGCAGATTCTTAAACCCCATTCTCAGGTGAGTTCTTTACAAATGACGTAACTTAGTTACTTTCACATAGGTCCTTCCAGCTTTCTTTTTTAAAAAAAAATTGATTGACTTTTTTTTGAGAGAAAGAAGGAGAAAAGAGACATTGCTTTGTTATTCCACTTATTTATACATTCATTGGTTGCTTCTTGTATGTGCCCTGACTAGATAGAGATCCAACCTGCAACCTTGGCGTATTGGGACGATGCTCTGACAAACCGAGCTTACCCAGCAGAGCCTTCTAGCTTTCTTTAAAAAACAAAATATTTTCTTTAAAAACTAAATTAGAATATTGAATGTATTATTTTGGGATATGGGTTGTTTCTGTTACTATTAACTGCTAAGGTTATTTGAAGAAACTTTATAAACAAAAAGAGAGAGGAAGAGATGAGGAAGAAAACAGAGACACCAGCTACACAGCTGTGACAGACGTTCAGGGAAGATTTCTTATGAACTTGAATATTTGAGAAGCCCTGGGCTAAAGAGGGCCGATATCCCCTAAATCCAGTGCAGTATAGATTACTGGTTCTTACTTCGGGTTGTACATTAGAAACATCCATGGAGCTTTCAGAATTGCTAATGCCTGCCCTGGCTGGTGTGGCTCAGCGGACTGAGCGCCAGCCTGCACACCGAAACGTGGCTGGTTCAATTCTCAGTCAGGGCACATGCCTGAGTTGTGGGCCAGGTCCCCACTTCGAAGCATGAGAGGCAGCTGATCCTTTGCACATTGATATCTCTCTCCCTCCCTTCCCCTCTCTCTAAAAAGCAAATCAATAAAATCTTTAAAAATGTTATGCCTGGGCCACACTCTCAAAGTTTCTGAATTAATTATATTTTTTTCAAAGAATTTCTTCTGATTTAAAATGTATTGACTTGCATATGCTATTTTATTTTTTTGGTCTAGATATTCAAATATCCCTAATATCTTAATAATAAAAAAGCTTGATTGGTAAACAAGATTTGAGTCCAGGTCCCAGAGGGGACTCCCAACTTCTCTTCAAATCAAACTAACCACCAGGCGCAGGCAGAGCGGCTGTGGCTTGAGGGTGCCCTTCCCAAGAACAGGCCTGCCCTGGTGGCAGAGTCTGGCACAGCCCCGAGAATGCAGGGGCCTGGGCAGACAGCCCCCCCCCTCCCCCTACTACCCACCCCCTGAGAGAGACCCTGGGAGCAATGGCGCTTTCCCATTCGGATTTTTTGTTGATTAGGTCAGCCGAACCACCGGAAGGCCCAAGAGACTTTCACCTTGCAGAGAAACAAGATTTTTAAAATATGAAGAAGGCCGTAGACCCCAGCTATGCTTAAACTCGTTATCAGCTTAATTTATTACTAACAAGACAGCTTTCCATTCCCAAATCCCCGCTTTTTCTCTTTGTACCCTGCTTCTCACATCTTCTTTCTGTTACTGATTGAGGGTTGGTGTGATACTTTTCTTATTCCTTTTTTTTGTTAGTGGAAAGTTGAATGACTTTTGTACCGGAGGAGACCAAACGGATAAAAATTCCATAAATGCAAACCCTTTACCATGGCTCTGCTTTCTTCCGAGACAACACTTTTACTTAACCTGGGTAAGAGCTCCACCCAGTGCTCACTGGAAGGAAGGCAAGTATGGTTTAGAAACCTCTTCCAAATGGGTAAGAGAGTATTTTGCACCTTTTAAAATATACTCTGCTAGCAGTATACTCGGAGTATACTTATAATTTAGCCAAAGCGCTTATTAAGCAAGTGTAAATATTATTTTGAGAGCTTTGTGACACATCATAAGCATTTCCTAAAAGAAGCTAAAGAAAGGCAGGATGGGGTTGGGGGGGGGGTCTGTGTTTACCAGCAGGTGCACCCCTTCGAGTGGGGAGCCCAGCATTTGTGCCCTTAACAGACCCCTGTGTCGTCTTCCTCCGTCTCTCAGCACCTGACAGACCCACTTCTAATTTATAATCCTTTGGGTTCACGAGTGAGAGAGACCCCATTCTTGGTCAAATGTTTCCTCTGCTTCACTTTCAAGCTCAACACCTGTTCACCTACGATTTCTCAAGCGACTCTTTCTCATAGTCGTTACATTTTTTTCTCATTATTGTATGTATGTGAGCTGTTGTTTTACAGACATCCTCATTCATACTCTTTAGAAAAAAAAGGTTACCTAGTCCAAATCTCGTTGGTTAACTCCTGTGTCCGCCATCCCTCTCTCCGTATCTTCAGACATAGACGGATGTTCTCATCCCACTGGCCTTAAAGTGTCCCAATGAACCTCAGTGTGTACGGGGATAATGAACAGTATGCAGGTGGCTCCCCTGCGGCCCATCCTCGAGTTTAAGAGCCACAACCTTGGTTCTTTAGAACAACGCCCAAGCTGTGTGTTGTGAGGCTGCTTTGAATAGTGTCCTCCAGGTGATGTTTCTCTTTCTGCCTGAACCCTCCTACTCCCAGAATACTCTGCTCTGGAAAGTGAGAACTGGGAGCTGTTGCGGTGACTCCACGATCTAGTTCACGTCCTCACACCCTCTGGGCTTTGTTAAGCATTTCAGAAAACCCCCACTAGGTGAAAGGGCGAGCCTTCGGTTCACAGGCCAGCACTCAATCCACTGAGCCACCCCAGCCAGGGCTAATTTTTCTTTTACTGCAGGGAGTCTCAGCCAAGAACTCAGAAGGATAGAGAGAACATTTTCTCTCCTCGACAGCTTTGGCAACTCGAAAGGGACCTTCTGGGACACACCACTTGCTCCAGAGAGTGCAGATGGGATCCCGGAAATCTGGCAGAAGCTGGCCGAGGATGAGAATTCTTAGCAAAGTCAGCTCTCCCAGATCTCCACCTGGGAATGCCCCGCTGAGAGAGCAAGGTAAAACTTCACTTTGACCTTTCCCTTCTAAATTCACATTAGGAGGAGAAAAACATTTGTAAGAATTGATTCTTTGAATCGTGACTCTTGCTAATTTGCTTTTGGGGTACCCACTGGTTACTGATCTTTTCCTTCCCAGGGGCAGCTATTGCTGTCCTATTTGTCTCATTTTGTGTCCTGAGAACTTAGGTGCCCTGAGGATGGGGTTGGTTGCAGGGCAACCACCCTAAAATGAGAGATTTGGAACTTTCAGCCCCACCCCCACCACCCACCTCTGGGGCAGGGAGAGGGGCTGACGATGCAATTCAATTGCCAATGGCCAATGATTTAGCCCACCCCGCCTATGTAACGAAGCCTCCTTAAAAACCGAAAAGGATGGAGGCTGGAGAGATGCCAGGTCAGTGAACACATGGAGGTGCTGGAGGAATGGCACCCCGGGGACAGGGCATGGAAGCTTACAGCCCCTTTCCCCATACCTTGTCTGAGGCAACTCTTCCATCTGGGCTGTTCTGCCCAAGATTTTAATTGACAGAAAGCAATATGTAATAATATGTATCACTTACACTCTTCGGAATGCTAAGACAGTCTAAGAACGTTTCAGAAACACTTAAAGGAATAGACACTTTCTGTGAAAGAAACTGGTTTGATAGCCATTTTACTGACTGCTTTCCACAAAGTCTTTTCTTTAAACCACTGCCTACAATCTTTAAACAAATAAATAAAAACTAAAACTAAAACCTCTTAAAAATCCCTTTATAAAAAATCCTTTTAACCCATGGACAAGGACAATGGGCGGGGTGTGTGGGGGGGATTGAATGGGGGGTGGGCAGGGCAGAGGAGAGCAATGGGGGAAAAATGGGGACAACTGTAATTGAACAACAATAAAAATTTTTTTAAATCCTTTTATAATGATAAACTTGTAATCTAGTAAATAAACTTTTTCTGACTTCTGAGAGCCCCTCTTGCATATTAATCAAACTCGAGGAGAGGGTCGTGGGAACTTCCAATCAATAGCCAGCTGGTCAGTAGCACAGGTGACAATCTGGACTTGTCATTGGGGTCGGAAGGGTGGTGGGAGGCAGTCTCGTACAACTAAGCCTTTAACCTGTCAGATCTGACACCATTTCCAGGTAGCTCATGTCAGAATTGAATTCAGTCGCAGGACACCCAGCTGGTGACACAGAATTGCTTGAGATGTAGGAAAATCTCCTCACATTTGGTGTCCACAATACAGAAGTGTTCAGAGTATTGTGTGCACTGGCAAGGAAAACAATAATGAGTTTTTTCTTTACATCTAAGCACCACTCTCCAATAAAAGAAACCAGGGCTCCTAAGGAGAAGTGGTTCATTCCAGGGCAGGAGCAGAAGATACAAATGAGTCTGGAACATTCTGTGGTACCAGAAAGTAAGAAAACGCGAAAAGAAAAAAAAGGGGGATGTGAAGAGGGGAGAGACACAGGAGCCAAGCTGATGGCGCTCCTCCTGACAAAAGCTGGAACAATTTAAACTGCTATCTCTCAGCTTGTCCCGGGGCTAATGAGGATTTAGTGTAACTGCCACCCTACAGGGAGCTTTTTAAAATGGTGACACAGTGGGAAGGGACTGCTTTCCTACCCCCTCCTCCTTGGAGCTATCAATTTTAACATTTCTATTGGCTCAGAGGCAAACAAAAAATTCCCCATGTGGTATAACACACGTTATTATCATTTCAGAGATAAAACCTAATTGGCACTGTTGAGCTGATTCTCCACTGAGGCTTTATTGCACAGGAAACTGTTGCAGGTCTTAAGCATCTGGAATATATTTGCAGACGTGGAAAGCCGACTTGCTGGCACTGCGTCCTGTAACCCACACATCAGCGAGTGAGGACTGAGCTAAAAGCACAGCAGCTTTGGAGGGCTGGCCTGCTGCTTCCACAAGGTTGCTTTCTGTCATGCAGCCAGTAATAGTCATCGACACCATTTCCAGTGTTTCCAGCGCCTTGGGCACCATGCCAGTCAATGCACATCCGTTTGCTTGTTCAGCCCTTTCACAACAACTGTACGAGGTAGGTCCTCATAGTGTAGTATTGACATTTAGCAAGGATGCCAAGTTCAGGGCCGTTAAAGGAATGATCCAGCGCCACATACAGACAGAAGGAGCTGAGCCCAGATTTACAGCCAGATTTCTCTGACTTCAGGATCCTCACCTTTCACCATTAAGTTGCATCACCTCTGTGTGAGGTATGGGTGCACGTTGACATGGAAAGGTAGGGGTGAGGGACAGAAATGCTTGTATTTCTAGCGGCAATTTACCCAAAGGGCAGGGGCAAAGGGAGAGGCAAAGAAAGTGCCCCACCTAGAGGACTGAGAAGGGAAGGAAGAGATCTTTGAAACAAGAAACAACTGTTTGGGGAGATTTCAGGCCTATAAGACTCAGAAATCAGACTGGATGTTGTCGTTTCTGTTGTTTTTAGAGATCATCAGCAAGATGATAAAGAAAAGGTGTGACTAACCAGGTTCCTGCATCAAAAAACAAAACAAAAAACCATTCCTGTAACACATTTGCAGGCCTAGCTGGGTAACAATTAGCCCCGCCGTGACAACCCAGCCTTCATCTGGGTAGGAGTGAGGTTGATAAACCACCACTCGTGTTTTCAGGGCACGAGATCATTGGGCATCAGCAGTGTCTTCTCACGAAGATCATTTGTACCGTTAAACAGGGGAAAAGCGTGAAGAAGTGTTGCAGTTTCCCAGTAAGTTGCTCTTAGCCTGGAAACATGAAGGATGCTTTCAAATGAACAGGAAGCCTGTCTGTCTGTGCTCCTACTGAGAAAAGGACAGTTAGTGCAGGATGCCACCACCACCAACCGTCTTGTTCACAAGGAGGGAGTGGGCCGCTTTCCTGGTAAGAAGGAGGGACTAGTTGGGATTCGTGAGAGTAGGCCGTGGACTCCTTCTATGACGTGGAGATTTAGAGATGCAGACAGTCTCCCTGTCGGTTTTTTTTTTTTTTTGCCATTTTTAAAAGTTTCTATTTTTCCAGTACAGTTTATACTCATATTATTTTGTATTAGTTTCAGGTGTGCGTCATGGTGACTAGACAATCACACACTTTAGAAAATGTTGCCCCTCTCCAGGACCCACCTGGCACCACACAGAGTTATTACAATATTGTTGCCTACCTTCCCTATGCTGTACTTTACAGCCCCGTGACTACTTTGTAACTACCAATCTGTGCTTCTCAATCCCTCCAGCCCCCTAACCCTTCTTCCCTCTGACAACCATCAGTCTGTTGGCCGTATCCCTGTTGAATTAAAAAAAAAAAAAATGTGTGTCAGTCAAGAACTGAAAACCCAAGTGGGTATCATAGGATTATTATTAATTATCTTGACTTGAAAGTATTAGGGACTTTTTTGTTTGTTTTTTTGTAAAAGGGCTAGTTTACCTAGAGAGTTACTGGAAGGACTAGGAAGCCTGAGATCTGTCTTCAGAAGACAAAGCAAAGAGAAAACTTCACCTTGGAAGCAGAAGCTGGGAAGAGCCAGGAAGAAGTAAACCTAGCAGCAACCCGCACCTTGGAGCTCACTGTCGGTACCCAGCGCTGGAGCAGAGAGGGCCCCCCACCCCTGTCCACCCCACCCCACTCCAATGGAGTGTTTACTGTGTAAATCGCCAAGTTCCAGAGAGAAGCACACATGCTAGTGAGTTGAGTCCCTGGTCACTGTTCAACACCACACAAAACGTGGTGGCAGAATTCTCATAAAGGCAATCAATGCGTCAATCAAAGGGATAATAGGAGCCGAGAAGATGGACATGGAGCATCTGGCCAGGTGCCAACAACTTGCACCTGCTGGGCTAGTCGGGAACTCAGGCAAGAAGGGAAGGCCAGTCAAATGTCACCTCCACTAGATGGACAGGAGGCTGGTAGACAGAAGGAGTTTGACATCTCGTGGAAATCTGGGGTTTTGTTCACCTCCATTGCTTCTGAGATCACTGGATGTAACCTATGTGGGTTCCTGAGTGAACAAACTTCTTACTATTTTTGGCAAGTTGATTTTCTCATTGGCTTAATAGTTAGAAGAACAGAGTCTGCAGGCAACAGGTGTTGCTGGCAGCTGGGACATCTGAGCAAGTAGGGATGAAGAAGCATCCAGGAAGGCCCAGCTCAGTGTGGGCTCAGACACATGTGAAGACCTGCTATGCCAGCCGCACATTCATTCAATCAGTAGTTCAACACAGGTTAATTGAACACCTATTATGTCCCAGGTCTCAGTGCTACTGAGTGAAGCAGAGCAATTTCAGAGATGGTGAGATAGTCACTGCCACTAAGGGATGGGGGAAGGACTCACGTTGGTCCAGCCCTTTGTCTGTGCTGATCATTGTAGCAGGTTCTGGGGATACAAAGGGAGTAAGACATGGCCTTTCCCCTTCAGGAGCTCAGAATCCAGCAGGAGAGCCAGACCCACAGTTCACTGGAGGTAAACTCTGGTTAGCTGGGGAGGAGCTGAGGATGTGAAAGGCTTCAGGGGCACAGAAGAAACACATGGATTCTCCCTGGGTAGGTAAGGGGAGTCCCGGGTGAGGAGGTTCTATTTCCCAAGGCACTGACATTGGAGATGGATTTTAAAGTATGAATAAGAGCCCTGACTGGTGTGGCCCAGTGGGGTGGGCATCATCCCGCAAACCAAATTGTTGCCAGTGTGATTCCCAGTCAGGGCACATGCCTGGGTTGTGGGCCAGGTCCCCTGTTGGGGGCCTTGTGAGAGGCAACCAATCGATGTTTCTCTCCCTCTCTTTCTCCCTCCCTTCCCCTCTCTCTAAAAATAAACGTATAGAATCTTAAAAAAATAAAGTATGAGTAAGAATTTAACAATTGAGAAGGAGCAGAAGGACATCGATAGCACCAGAACAGTAGGAGAAAGGCATGAACACGCAGAGCTGTGACTGGGCATGGTACCTCAGGTGGATAGCAAGGAGGCCAGCAGGGCTGGAGGACAGGCTATGAGGAGCAGGGCAGGCAAAGGGCCGGAAAAAACACTGGCAAGGTGGGGTGGAGCAGAGCATGAGGTACTTTCCGGTAATGGGACCATGGAAGGCATTCAGCAGACGTGATACAGTTGGACCTGTGTTTCCTCGAAGACACAGGACAGACAAATGGGAGGAGGGGCACATGCAGGGAACCCAGGGAACCACAAGAGCACTTGCAGAGAACTGGTACAACTACACATGGACCTGCCTCATCAAGGAGGGTCAGCTGGATGTAATCCCTGCCTCTCTGGGGAAAGGAGGGCCGACTTTTCATGAAAATCTGTAACTGTACAGATTTAACGACATTAAATCCTGACATTAATGATTCTTTCCCCACCCTGACTTTTAATACTGGTTTAAACATTGAAAAATTGTCACGTAGGGCAAGCAAAACATCCTCAGTCAGATTTCTGTACATTTAGGAAAAAGGAGGGATTGAAACTCCGGAGAGTATCCTTTGGTAAGTAAACCGTGAAAACAGACAGACCTGGGTTTGAATTCTGCTTTTCCCAGCTAAGCAGCCTGGAGGCCAGGGGAGAGTTGTACAGCCTTTCTGAGCCTCATCAAAAAGATGATTGGCAAGATTGTGGTGAGGGATAAATTAAACAGTGCACGTTAAGCGTTCAGCACAGGACCTGGCATATCAGCAGTTTTTAATCTACATAAGCTCCGGTTGTTGTTATAGCTATTGTATTACCATTACTGTGTACTGTATATTGTGTTACTGTGTAGTCAATGCACTATTCTCCTTTTCGTAAGTTGCAGTTGAGGTTGTATTTTTTTTAAGATTTAAAGCACCACAAATAACTACTGCAACCTTAAAACACACACACACACACACACACACACACAACACTATCTTTCCCTAGTTTTAATACCTATAGGAGTAAGACAATAAAGTAATGTAACTGGTGTTAATTTACCCTCCTTTCCCTCCTTTTGGAAAACAAACCAGAAAATGTAAACCTGAAATTCATCGAGTCTTTCTCCCAAGAATAGGTGCTGATTACATTGTCTAGGGAGTCTCATTCTTTTTGTCACTTCTTTTGGAGCCTTGCAGATAAGTTTCTAACTCAGAAGGAGTTCTCCAGCTTACCTTCTCAACAATAATGGAGTCCGGTAGACATTTTTAATAGCCTAACCTAAATTTAAAGTTAAAGACAAAATCGACTGCTCAGATGAACAAATATCTCACTTGCCAGAGCTACATGTCCAATGCTTTACCCTCAGTCCCTCTAATGTGTTGGGTCCCCCTTTGTTCAGAGAGCACTTGGTAGATTAGCAGCAGTTACTAGGTTTGACCTATATTGGGGTTTCATTTCTGTCTTCTAGAAATCTAGGAAAGGTAAGAGCAACCTACATGGGGTCAGAATGCAGAGATCTATGAGCCGAGCTCACTGTTATATTGTACTGGACAGGACTCTTCCAACTGCAGGTGACTGGACACTGACTCACACAAGTTTAAACAAAAGGAGAACGTTTTGGTCCACATAATCTACAAGCTTCAGGCATGCCTGGGTGCAGGGTTCAAGTGGGACTATCAAGACTCATTCTCTGGAGCCCTCTGTCCTCCTCAGCTCCGCTCGCCCCTGTGTTGGTTTTACTCTCCAACAGCTCCAGGCTCAGAGCATCCTGTATCTCAGAATCCCAGTGGAGAGTTCTAATAAAGTCTTGGCATTGAGCCTCATTGGCCTCGCTTGAGTTGATTTCCCTTTTCCCAAGCCAGTCACTGTGTCTGGGACAATAGAAGACTCTAAGTGGCTACGATGAAGTTTAGGCTAAACCCTGGAGTTGGAGGACAGTCAAGGAGACCTAAGCCACGTGGAATGAGAATGAGGAAGAAGTGTTAACGCAAGAGAAAGAGGGACATAAGAAAATGGAATTTCAGGGTCTGGCACAAGTAACGCCCCCCTTTCATTACATAAAAATCTTTTATTACAAAACCATAAGCATGTACTTCTGTAACATAACAATATCACACTCAAGCACACCAGGTGACGTTTTAGGTGAAATGTTCAAATTGTTGTCAAATCTCATGCAAGACATTCCCATCCCCTACCAACCACACTCAGTGGCATCACTTCTGCCAGACCCTGTAGATTCCATGCAGGGAAAAACCCACGGCCTGCCACCAGGTGATGCTCACCACAAAACCCACAGAAAACCGATAACTTGTTTTGTGCCGCAGCACGCAGCAAACACTTCTGCTGATCAAGAGGCAAATTAGCTCCCAGTTCTACCAGTACCAGGAACACAGAAGCTGAGGGTGTGTAGTCCATGGATAGGTAGTACCTCGATTTCTCAGGCCAGCACCCCGACAACTTCAATGCAGGACATGATTTCTTTTTCCTTGGAGTTCAAATCATGTTACTGGAAGGATTTAGGGTTTGGTAAGAACTTCCCATTGGTAAAAGTGAGTAAACCCTGGGATGAAATTACTGTGCAAAGTTGCAGGCTTGTTCTACCACGAACTGTCTAAAAACATAGGGCCCATGAACTTGCTGATCTCTTCAAGGCAAGTCTGGGAGTGACCTACATATGATCCCATTTCTTTGAATGGCCAAGTCTCCCCACAACCCTATAACTAATTTGATCCTTTAATCTGTTATCTCATTTTGAAAATCAGACCCTTAACTTCTGACAAGTTCCGACACCATTTGTAAAGTTCCCACTTATAACTAGCAGCAGGGTTGTGCAGCAAGAAGAGGTTTAGATTTGGGGTCACGAGCTTTGATGTGAAGGCTCCAGTGTGCTCCTTTTATATGTCTAATTTGTGCTTCTTTTACTGAGATAGAATCGACCTATAACATGATGTTACTTGCAGGTGTACAATATAATGATTCAATCATTGCCCATATCGGGAAATGATCACCACAATAAGTCTAGCTGACATTCATCACCACACATAGTTACAGTTTTTTAACACCTTTTAAATACACCCTACAGTATTATTAACCAGAGTCACCAGGCTGGGCATTACAACCCCATCCATTGTGCTTCTTGTCATTTCCATGACTCTATGCAACTCTCTGAGCCTGTTTCCTTTGCTCTTAAACACCAAATTCCGGCCTTATCTACTTCAGTGGATTTTTGTGAGAAGCAACTTTGATAATATTCAGGAAGCCAGTGTCTAAACTGGAAAGTGTCCTACTTAATTGTAAGGTAGACACGTGGAGTTATTCTGTAGTAAAAGTGCTGCTTAGAGAGCCACTCAGCCTCCACCACACTCCTACACGCTCCCCCAAGTGGGCAGCTGCTCGTGTCTGAATATTTAATAAATGTGGATAGACGTCCATTTAAAGCTTAACTTGCCTTCCTTTTGTTTACTTACTCACTTACTTATTTATGCTATTACAGTTGTCCCAAGTTCCCCCCTTCGCCCCCTCTCCCACCCAGCCTGCCCCCCACCCCCACGGTCAATCCCCACACTGTTGTCCATGTCCATGGGTCCTGCATTCGTGTTCTTTGACTACCCCCTTCCCCTTCTTTCAAACAGTCCCCACCTCCCCGCTCCAGCCTGCCTTCCTTTTAGAGAAACAAAATTTTCTTATTTGATAAAGATAGTGACAAATTATTTAGTGCACTTTTATTCCTTTCTCTGTAATGAATCTATTTTTTACCTTCAGAAGTGTGTAGAAGTGTTTCTGGATACAGCATGGTTTTCATCTGTATGTTATTTCTGGCTGCCATTTTCCATCTTGGATCCCTTTCCACTTTCCCTCACACGCGACACACTCAACTTCACACTGCCTGCCTCAGTCCCCCACCCACCTTCAGGCAGGAAATAAAGCACACACACACACTCACAGAAGCACACAAAGACAGGAAGAAAATTAGGAAGAAGACAAAATTTGGGGGACCCAGAGAAAGGTGTGGACAATTGGGTAGAATGTCGAGCATTTGGACCAGGAGAGAAATTGCCAAAGTTTGGAATAAAGTGAATCGAGGGGAGTGGGGAGGGGAGGGGGTTGTGAGTCCTTGCCGAAGAATCCGGGAGCTCGGCTTCACAGCTTGTTTCTTTGGCTGCCCGAGTATCTGGAGGGTCAGGCTCAGCTGAGGAGGCTGTTGTGTCATCACTGTGGGTAACTTAAACCGCCTTTTGTAGTTTTATGTGAATGTCGTTTTTGGCTTTCTGAATCAATTTTCAAAAAAGTAATGTACACAACAACATGGATGGAACTCATAAATGTGTTATTTGCAAAAGAAGCCAGTTTAAGAGTACTCGCTGTATTGGTTCCATTTTTATGAAATACAACATCAGGCCAAGTCGATCTCTGCTGTTAAAAGTCAGGACAGTGGTCACCCCTGGGGTGGGGCAGGGGCACAGGTGGGCTTCTGGGGTTTTGGTAATGTTCTCTTTCTCCATCTGGGGACTGGCTATATGGTGCGATTGTGAAAAATCATCGCACGGTACACTCGCAATGGGTACGTTTTTCTGTAATGTTATACTTCTGAAAATGTAAGTAGCGTCAGTTGCTTTAAACAAATTTCGAGAGCATTTGCCTGGTCGTGTATTTTCTCCTACTTGCTGCAGTCAGCTGGAGTGTGAAGGACGACAGGTTGACATTCAAGCCCTTGGCTGCTCGGCAACTCATTCATTTCACACATGTTTGTTGAAGAATTGTGTCGGGGGTCCCTGCCCTCACAGAATACAATCCAGAGGAGCTGGAAATGAATGTCAATCAAATCATCACACAAACCAATATGTAAGAGATGGTGCGGAGTGAGGGGAATGCTGGGAAAGGCCTCTTGGAGCCCTGAAGGGCAGATGAGCATGTTAGAACAGAATGGGTGTGCAGTGGTGTTTACATGTTGTGCTTAACTAGTCCACTAGAGGACGACCACAGATAGGCATTTGTGGCCACTCCAAAACTGGTCAAGAAACTGGAGGCTGGAAGTTCCTTAATTTTGCTTCAACTCTCCTTGACAGCGTTAAGGAGCACAAAATACCCAGGAGACACTAAAAATCAAGGGTAAATTTACATGCAGATGTTGCTTTATAGTCTTCCCCAATAGAATGATCCAGATTCCCACCAAATGCCTAATGACCTTAGAAAGAAAAAAACATACAAAGTTGAAAAGGAATGATTAAAAGAATCTTTCTTGGCTTTTACACATCCTGAAAGAGCTGACCGCCAATCACAGACATGCTATTACTATTTCTGACTTATTAGTGCCCCCCTTGCCCAAGTTCCTCACACCTGCTCCACCCCACACCCCTACAGAAAGTGTTCCAATGTGGGCCTGCCACGTGATATCCTTCTCACCGAGGCAGCTAATGAGCAAATGTAATTTTACATGTTGCTTACAGACAATCGAAAAGCAGAACAATCAATAATTTGCCACAGTTTATTAAATGACCAAGGATGAAATCAGGATTGAAACCAAGACATTTCCGGTGTATTTAAGAGTAGATTTCTGTAGCATCCACCACAGCCAAGCACTCTAGTAAGCATTTAAGGCATAACACTCCCCCTCTTTAAACCTAATTCCCAATGAATTAAATTTAAAAAAATTGAAAGCAAAGCTCTCACAGTGATGGGTAAAAGCCCATATGGTCTAACCGTTACCAATCTCCATACCTCTCTCCTCTCCTTGTTTCTTCCTCTCTTGTTACTTTTCAGTGTCACTGATCTTCCTTCCACGAAACCACCAGAGGTTTTGCATTTTCCATCACCTAACTTTACGTTGGCTGGTCCCCATGCCTGAAATGGTCTGCTCCACCATCTAACAGGAGTCTCTAGTCATTCAACTTCCAAATTAATTGTCGCTTCCAAGGAAAAGACTTCCTAAACCACCCATCCGGTGTGCCCTTGACCTTGAGCTGGGCACTTCGCTGCAGCTTTGCTAAACTGCTGGAGGGGGCCATGTTTTTGGTTCATGGGATGTAAGTGGAAGTGTTGAGCGGAACTTCTGGAAGCTTCCTTACGGGGAAGCAAACTAGCTTTTACCCTATTTTGCGTTCTATTACTCTCTGGAATGTAGATGTGCTGAGGGCAGCTTCTCGGACCCTGAGATGGCAGTGAGCGTGGGGAAGAGGGCAGATAGAAGCCTGGGGAGCTAATGACGCCATGAGTCAGGGGCGGAGTGTGCAATGCCAGCCTCCAGTTCACTTCTATGTCAGAGAGAAAGAAACAACTTATTTAAGCCACAGCTACTGGTAGCTTGACATGTCACTACAGCTCAATAGTAACTAAACATACCACAGCCATACCCAGGCACATGCCCCCCCCACCCCACCCCCGAGAGAGTGCCTTCATTTGCTTACAAAGCAGTGGGGAGCTGGTCTGTCCCATTCACTGTGGCATCACCCACCCCTGCAGCAGTGTAGCGTTTCCACAGGGGAATTCCCAGAATGTCTTGAAAAAGCTGATATTTTTCTGAATCCCAGGAAGAATCGGTTGAGAAATCAGAGGCAAGTATTATTGTTCTTCCTGCAAGAAATTCTGTTTAAGAATCTTGCTGGAGGTGGTACTGGCTGGAAAGAATCCACCAATGTCAGCAACTGCTGATGGCGCAGCCATCCCGGGAAAAATCTGGAAAGTTTTCAGCACTTATGGTACTTCACTTTGCGAGAACAAAAATGTTTTAAACTTGTAAGATGAAGCATCAAAAAACAGCTGGCAGAGGAAGCAAATACCATGCAGATTCTGTGGTCGTGAGAAACCTGAGAGCCATGGCTTCAGGTTCAGGTGATGAAGCTGGAACCCATCAGTGTGATCCACAAGATGATGTTTTTCTGGCAAGTGTTAGGATCAAAAATTGTAAGGCTGTTTATATTTTCTCCAGTGAAAAATTCTCTTTTGCAACAAGAACGGGGAAAAAAGCTTAGAAGTCACTTTGGACTTTTAAACATCCCGAAACACACTAGGAAAATGATCAGAAGGTTTTTAAGTCTCCTGAATCTGATAAAAGTGATTGTGTGCCCACGGAAGCTAGCACATTTATGACAAGAGGAATATTATGAAATTGTGTGTGAGAGATCACATTGCTTAAAATTGGTTTGATTAGCATTAAGTAACAGTGATGCAAATCTTCTAAGCAAAAACAGAATTCCTCTTTGAGCAGTATGCTTTCATTTATCTATTTCGATTTATTTATTTATTTATAGAAAGATGGGGAGGGAGGGAGAAAGAGGAGGTGAGAAACAGCAAGGCACCCTGAACTAGTGAGTGTCCCACGACCCGTTCGGGAGATCAAACTGGCGCCCTTTCGCTTCACGGGAAGGCTCCTGACCAATTGAGCCATACCCGTCCAGGTGAGCAGTATGCTTTTAAAAGGATTAGAATCAAACAGCTTTTACAGAAAAAAAGATTTAATATTCTTCATTAAATATTTAAGCGGTGTTAATAGTTTATATGAGGTGGATAGCTTTTTTGCTTTGGCAAAGGAGAGTGAAATAGCTCAGTTAGCAATATTGTTATTGGAAAGTGTGAAGGTGGAAAGTGTGAGTATTTCCTTTTGTGAAGGAAAATGTGCTTCATCAGAAGGGACACAAGAGGAGTGAGTGTTGCTATAGACTATCCATGGTCAAATGCAAAATTGACCTAAAAGCTGAATTAGCAAAAATAATAGGGACTTCAGTGGCAAAATCAAAGTCAGAGAAATAAGACAATATTTTGATCATTAAAAAAAGGTAATGAGTTCGTAATAAGCAACATGTACCTTAATGGACAACCTGGAAATGCTTCTGTCGATCTAAGAAATGTCCAAACTTATAGAGAATTTTTTTTTTTTGGAGTTTTTTGAAGCAAACGGAGGTGGAGATTGAATGACAGGACAGTTAACAAGATAATGTACTCTCTTGAGGGTGCTTCTTTCAAAGATGTGCTAACCTAGATGCACAAAAAGAAATGGACAGGGCTTGCTTATGGCAAAAATAACCTTTCACTAAAGATATACTATGCCTGGGGCATGACTACCCACTGTGACCTGCTCAGTTAGGAATTCAGGGTCAGATCACCTTGTGAGGTTACTTTTGGTCACTGGACTTGTCAGTTTTATTACAGAGCCCTTTGTCATCCACACTTCTAGACACACTCTCAACCACTCAACTAATGTCAAGGCAAAGTGAAAGAACATTCTATATCTGGAATATTTGTCATAAAACAAAGACCAGGACAGTCAGAGAAGTCAGTTGATGTTTTATGTATTTTTTAATTTCACTTAAAGAATTATAACTTTTAAAATTTAAATGTGGTATCATTATTTAATTTTTAAAATCACTTTATTTGGAATTTGCTTTGTGTTACTACTTCCTTCTTTTAATATTTTCTATTATTAAATGTCTATGTCAGGTAGCAATCGTTTTTACATGTCACTGAATGTGGTGTAATCTGGTACCAGTAAATATGTTCATAATAATAAACCATGTATTTATTACTTCCTTTTTCTTTTCACAGTAAATCTCAGAAACTTCTAGTATAATCTTATCACAGGGAAACGGTTCACTGTCTACTATTATGATCATTCACTGTTTAAAAACATGTGAAGAAGGTTTCATAGAAACATACAGAATAACTTAATATTTTGTTCCAAAATCCTGAAGATTAACATCAGGAAACTGCAAGCGCTAGTATAGTGCCTGGCCCAGGGCAGGCCCTCGGCATGGATTTAGAATGAATGGATGATTAGTAGGCCCAGAAGTCCTGGGAAATGGATGTGAATGTGCCCATTTTACACATTAGAAATCCTGGGCCTCCTTGGCCTCTGAGGTACACCCTTAAGATTGTTAGAAGTAGTAGTAAGCCTTCCTAAAATTCTTCTGACAAGGCACCTCCCAGCCACACCCTGGATTTGATCTTAGCCCTGAAGTCAATTCTTGTCTGGAAATCTTTTCATGGGAGAGACTGGATGAGCAACAGTTTTATTTTAGAACACGGTAAATCCCAGTTCTTTCCAATTCTGCTAAAAACTTGAACAATTTCTTTGTGGAATCATCTCTCCAGTCTCAGATTTTATTACTGGCAACTAGAAAAAGCCATTTGGTACCTCTGTCTTCTTCTGCGTGGACATCTCCACAGCCAACCCCAGAGTTATGAAGTAGCCTTTCTATTTGCCACATTATTTACAGATGACAGTGTTGCCACACTTCTGCCACTGCTGAAGAAGGGTCCTGTTTTCCAGACTCTGGTACCATCTTTCTCAACGTCCTTCATACCCCCACCAACGGGCTCCTCATGGTCCTTTCTGCTTCTTCCTGCCATGCTGTCCCAAAGCCAATGTCCCCTGGCTTAAGTATTTGTTAGGGTAGCACCCCACTTCCAAGCACCAAATTCTGTTTCAGTCGTCTATGGCTGCATAGTAAACTTAGTGGTTTCAGACAACACCTCATTACTGCGTTTGGACAGGGCACAGCAAGGGACAGCACATTTGTGCTCCAGAATGCCCAGGGACTCACCTGCAGTAAGCCGAATGTCTGGGAGGCTTGAGCAGCTGGGGCTGGCTGGCATCTCTTTCTCTCTCTTGGTCCCTCCCCCTCTCTACGTGGTTTCTTCATGTGACTGGTTTATGCGTCCTTATTTGATGACAACCTCTGGGTAGTTTGCCATGTCATATGGCAGCCCAGGGCATCAGCCAACGTCCCAAGAGACAGAGATGGAAGTTACCAGTCTCTTAAGGCCAAACCTGGAAACTGCCATTTCCACAGTATTGTACTAATCAAAATAGAACAACCTGAACAGAATCAAGGGGAGGAGACATAGGTTCCATTTCTCAATGAGAGTGGTGTCAAAAATCACTAGTTATCTTTCATCTGCCACACTCTTATAACTATCATTATAATAATATAGTGAAACTTCACAATAAGAGAGATTCGGGTATAACCCAACCTCTGCCCAGTCCATGATCATAAAGGGGAGTGGGCTCAGGTTTTTGCTGGTTACAGAGAGTTGTCTGCTGATCATCTGAGAGTCTTGGTTCTCTATATGATTGATGCACACTGTTTAAAATAACCAGTGTTCTGAATATTCCCTGTTCATCTCTCCAGATAGTCTCTACCTTTTTCCACCTGCTTTGCTCCCCAAGAGGCCTCTGAATGAGCCCACCATGAAGTGATAACAGGCAGGAGGTCAGTCACGGGTGGGAGGTGGGAAATGGGTGGTAGTGAATCTTACCAGTTTTTGGTCCTTTGTCCTAATATGTAATGACCTCTTAAAGATGGAAGGACAAAGGACCCAAAACAATTTAAAAACAATAAACAACCAGAACTCTTGTTATTCTTCTTTTGGCTGTGTGAGGAAGCAAAGCATTTCTACATATGCCTCCATCTTGGCTGGAACCCCTTCCCATATAAACTTTAGTATTGAGTTGTCTGGTACCACAAAGAAGTTTGTTGTTCTTTTTATGAGGATCGTGATAATTAATAAATTGACTTAGGGACAACTGATATCTCTGATGTTGTGTCATTCTATCCAAGAATAGATGTTTTGATTACAAAGGCTTTATAGAATATGATAATATTTAGTAAGGGTAGTCCCCACTCAAAGTTTTTATCTTTTTTTTTTCCTGGCTGTCCTTTATTATTTATTTATTTTTTCATATAAGCTTAGTATCAACTTGTTTGTCTGCATAAAACACTTTGTTGGTATTTGTATTGGGATTGTCATAACTGATACATCTAATTAGGGCAAATTGACATGTCTCTCAAATCTGATCACTTCAAAATAGATAGTTTGGGTTTGAATATATACACACACAACACACACACATACCCCAGAATCTAAAAATTCATGCCAGGTGTGAAAAGAACCAGTATCATTCAATTCATCAAGCATTTACTTATTACACACTACTTGCAGGTTGTTATCATAAAATATACAGGAGATGAGTCAGGCATGGTCTCTGTACTCAGGAGGATAACTACCTAAAGAGGGCCATGTGCACTTACAGAAATGACTATAATGTGCCTTCCTTAGCATTTAAAACAGCCTATATATTAGGTTAGCATCTCTCTGACCACAGAAATCTACAGAATATCCATGTGAAGTGCTCACAAGTATCTATGGTGATGCATGGTAGAAATGTCATTTGTTTACTATTGTATAGACTGCATGCTGATTAATTATTCCCCAGGTATCCTGACTACCTCCAAAACTGTCTCTTTCAAAGGAGAAGAAAGGATCAAGATGAGACCATTCGTGCATTCCACAAATATGTATTGACTGCCTTCCGTATGTGAGGAACTGCTGTTGGAGCTGAGATCACAGCAGATACAAGAAAGACCACATCTATCCTTGTGACGGTTGCATTCTGGAGGCCAGAGACAGAAAACAAACATTTGAGATATTGAAGATATCATTTCAAGTAGTGATGGAGCTGTGAAGAAGAGTAAGGAGAGTTAAGGAGAGATAAAGAGTAAGATACCATCTCTCCCTTAGGAGAAAGCATCTGGGCAGAGACTTGAAAGATATGAATGGGTAAACCAAGCAAAGGTCCTTGGAGAAGAGCCTTCCATGCACAGGAGAGCATGCACAGACCTAGCGACCCTGTGGAGGCCAAAACGGCTGGAGGAGAAAGCCAGGAAGAGACTGGGAGAAAAGGCTGAGGTAGGTGAGGTCAAGTAGAAACCCTAGGCAAAGAGGTCTGGATTCTGTTCTGTGAGAAGGGAAGCTTTCGGCAGGGACGTGGTGTGCATGACCTGATTTACGTGTTAAATCTGGCTGCCACAGGGAAAAGGCATTGCAGTGAAGGTCCAAGTGTGAGGCTGGACAGGTGTCACCGTGTTGTTCTTTTGAGAGATGAAGCAGCCTTGGATCGGGGGCTGCTGCGGAGAGGAAAAGAAGTGAAAAACAGGAGAAATGTGGGAGTTTTTTGTAGAAGTTGAGCTAACAGGACTTGCTGAGGGACTAAATTTGGGAATGAAGGGAGGGCAGGAGCCAAGGATGGCACTGTGGTTTTTGGCTTGAGCAACTGGGTGAATACCATATATTGAGAAAGGGTGACTACCAAGGAAGGAACAGATTTGGAGCAAAAATCTAGAGATCTATTTTGGATACATTTTTTCAAGATACTTGGTTACTTCTCATGAATTGTTAATATCCCCGAATAAATTATGTGTTCCTTTTCTATTTTTCTCTAGTCTGCAGTTAGAGTTGTTCCCAGGAATGTTTAGGCCATATGTAAAAGAAGATATGGTAAGTGGTCATTTGTTCATTTCTCAAGGTCACAAACATTATTCCTCTATAAAATGGATTAAATCAATATTATTGTTGATAATAAAAGCTGTGTAGGTCCAGTTCATTTCAATTGTAATCAAGCAGGACAGAATGAACCGAGGTTAGACTCAGTTGTTTGCAATGTTTTAACTGGTCAGAAGCAGTAATGAATTTATAGTTTCCAGCTGGCTCAGGCCCATGGTCCACTGGTCCCCTGGGGGATGATGCCTTAAGAGGTATGATCTCTGAGTTGCAGTCTCGTAGTCATGGAACATTTTCTCAGCATCTGCCACACATGGGCCTGAGACTATCGCCATGTGGGATACTGGCCTACTGCTATGGTTATTCTTGGACACTCTTTTGTTCCCAGAAGATTTCCCTGCATTTCCTAGATGCAATTGATCATTTGGATTTTGTCTGTGGCACTCTAATGAATCTCTAAGACCAAACTCATATCTTAATGAAACCATAAATGGGTTAAGGCGTGTGAAGTACTTCCAAGTGTTCAGGTGTGAAAATGATGAGGAAATACTAATTAATATTATCTTTACCTTAAAAGTAGCTCTTAAAACAGTAAGCAAAATGAGGATTTAAAAAAAAAAAAGATGTGCAGGGATATTCTTTATAAAAAACTTTGAGTTCTGCAGTCAATTCTTTCCTGGCCGAGCATCCCTGGTATTCTGGGAATGATGAGGAAGTGCAGTTAGTCCAGGCCCCAGCTTGATGTCTTAGTAGAGAGAGCAGAGCAGAATATCTACAGCTATTGTGAACATAAGTTATTTTGAATTTTATGGGATAAGAACAGTGGGATTGGTGGTAACAGAAGGAGACTGGACTTTGGATGGTGAACACACAATA
>VMDR010006657.1:0-44352 GCA_007922815.1 Macrotus californicus
TTTCACCCACCTGTTTTCTTAGCCTGGGCACTTCCAAGCAATCATAGCCTGAACACCTTCCCCAAAGAAGGGGTGCTTCCTTTCACATTAGGGATAGTTATTTATTCCTAAAACAGCCATCATTAGAAATGGGAGCCTAATTATTACTGGTTCAACTACTTTATTTTGCTAAAGAAGATATTATTTTAAGTATTCATGGGAACAGTGAAAGATTATCTCTAATCCTTCTGCTTCCTAATGCAACATATTTTCTAAAAATCAAATAATTACTTTAGAAATTTTTTCAAACAGCACATAATTAAATGTGACTTTCATTAAATAAGTGCTTGCCACTGCTAATATCAGGGTGATTTCCAAAACAAAGATTCACAAGTATATTCTTTTTTTAATAGAAATATATTTGAAATACGACACTGTACTAGTTATAAGTATAAAATACAAAGATTTGATGTATGTATATGCTGTGAAATGATTACCAGAGTAAGTTTAGCTAATATCTATCACCACACAGCTATAATTATTTTTCTCATAAGAACTTTTAAGAGCTACTCTTCTAGCCACGTTCAAGTATACAATGGAGTATTGTTAACTGTAGTCACCATACCCGACACTACATCCCCAGGACTTAGCTTATAACTGGAAGTTTGTAACTTTCGACCACCTTCACTCCTTTCCCACGTACCCCCCATCCCCTGCCTCTGGAAACCACCAATCTGTTCTCTGAGTTCAGATTCTGTTTGTATTGTTGTTTTTTGTTTGTTGTTGCTTTAGATTTCACATGTAAGTGAGATAATACAGTCTTTGTCTTTCTCTGTCTGGCTTATTTCACTTAACATAATGCCCTCGAAGTCCATCCACGTGGTTCCAAATGGCAGGATTTCTTTCTTTTTAGGGCTGAATGATATTCTATTATATATCACAAATGTATTCTTTATGAAAGCAATGCTAAAACCTAAAAACCATCATGTACTTGTTTGTTAGCTTTTGTTTACAAGTTGAAATGTTCAGAACAACAACAAAGAGAACAAATATTTATCTTTTGATAGAAAAACAGTTCATAGAATTATTAAGGCCAAAAAAAAAGAGAGACTAATTAAAGCTTAGTAAATTGTTTGAGTACTTTTTCTAATAGGTTTATTTTCATTTAAGACCAAAGGACAATTTCTTTTCTCTTCTAAAGTGAGTGCTGTGGCCCAACAAGTTTTGTGGAATTGTCTAATTGAAGATCCATCAACAGTTCTTCGGCATTTTCTGGAAAAATTGACCATCAGCAATAGACAAGTAAAGTCCTCTCTCTCTCTCTTTTTTTAATAGTGTAGCTATGTGTTTGAACACTGTTCAAAGCAAGCAATGGACTTGGTAGTGCTGTGCATGCAACATCAATGTTTTCTGATGCCAATGATGAGCAACATTAAACTTTGCTGTTTTCTTTCTAATTTCCCCATTAGCTAATGTCTCCACAGTGTATGGTACATTGCTAGTGATGACCCTAAAGTACTGACCGATTCTCAGTCTTCTAAACAATGATTAAACTCAGTATAGTGTTCTTAGTACTGGTTACATTTATTGAATTCTGATTGCTTGGTATGGTAGTCTGTGGTGGATGCAAGCAGGGTTATTAGAGTATGTTGAATCGCTTCATTAATCAAAAATTCTAATTCAGCAGATCACCCTGTAAGAAAACTGTGGCAAATAAAAGTAGTCTTCTGAGCAATGGTAAACTTCACTGATGATTAAATATTATTTGTTCATTTCTGTGTTGTGGTCCTGTTAACTAGAAGATTAAGTTTAGTTCCTGAAAGGTAAGGTTCGTTACAGTTTTGTTTATCCCCTCGGCGTAGCTTTCTCTGTCTCACTTGAAACCTAGGAAGCACAACTATGAAGTTCAATAAACCTAGTTTGTTGCAGGGGTGTCCAACCCATGGCTCAGGGTGGCTATGAATGCAGCTCAACACAAAATCGTAAATTTACCTAAAACCTTTTGTGCTCATCAGTTTTCATTAGTGTTTGTATATTTAATGTGTGGCCCAAGACAACTCTTCTTCTTCCAATGTGGCCAGAGACGCCAAAAGTTTGGACACCCCTGGCAATGGTTTCTCAACATAGGCTCTCCTCACGTGTTTGTCACACTTGGCAGCCGTAACAAATAGAGTTGACTAAATGTACAGCTTTCCTATGACTTGCCTGTGACCTGTAGACACAGACAAAATTTTGATTTTTTTTTAAAAAGTTGTCTGACTGCTGCTCAGTGATTTCATATGTTCGCTCTGAGGAGAAGGTGTTGGAGTTGGTTTAAATACTACATACCAAGTATCACATAGACGATGTTGGACAAGGAAAATGTTGAACATGGACATCAAGATGTGGCTACAAGGAAGCCACTTTTCGAGCCCCTACTTTTCAAGAAGTTAGCTTTATTTCCTACACCATGGCAGCTGAACGAGACTAGAATTCTGTTCTTTCAGGATGAGTTAATGTACATGCTGCGCAAACTTCTCCTGAATATTGGAGACTTTCCTGCTCAGACATCTCACATCCTGTTCAACTACTTGGTAAGTTTCAGCCCCCAGTAGGTTATAAATGTTCCTGTCCAAGTAGGAAGAAGCAACATGAGAAAAAGTCTTAGGTGGATTTGTTTTTGCAATTCATTCTCACTGACATATGACTAAAGGTGAAGGGTAGTGAGCTAAATGTTGTAATTAGCTAAATTCATCCTTGCGTGTATGGAGACACCTCTCCCGCACAATCCTGGACATGTGGTGGGTACTCAGTAAATGTTGGTTTCCTCTCTATCTTCCTTTGGCATTATACAACTTTCTGATGTTAGTTCCTAGTTTTGGTATGAGAAAATATATGTAATTTTTAGTTATTTTTTCCCTTTTCTTATCTCACTGTTAAACACACACACACACACACATACTCAACACACATGAAAATGTTGCCCTAGGTGGAAAGTAGTTGTGAGTGGACTTCTGTGCAGCAGCTCTCTATGCTTTAAGACCTCCTGACAGCTCCTTCCTGAACCCTCCAGAATTTACTAGCTTCTTTGCACTCTCCTTGACATGATGCCTGTTCTTTGAAACTGCACCTTAATCCAGGCAGACAGATGGCCAAACAAATTTCTGCGCTGAGAGAAATTCTTCCTTCTCCCTCACTGTCATCAGTCTCCCTGCGGGCTGGGAGATAGAAGAGTTATGTCTGTGCATCTGTAGCAGAGTGATAAATTAACTTAACACTGCAACTTTGCCGTGCAGAAAAACCTCTTGTAATTCCTTTCTCTTCTCTATGACTGATTCGATTTTCCTCCTGAGTGCCCACCTGCTGGTTGACAAAGGAAATTAATGTAAATCATGTCCAATCCAGTTTTAAGTTCAGAATAATAAAAATACATAAATAGTGCCTTTGAACAGCGTTCAGTCTCTGTTAGCTAAAAATATAGTTTCTAGGAATTTCCTTCCCTCCCTATTGCTTTCATCTTTAAACACCATGTGAAATCAGGAAGATACAAGACCTTTGTTCACCGTTCTATCCTTTATTCAGCATTTACCCTGGCTCCTCTCTTCACGAGATGGTGCTCTTTATCTGACTGGTTGCTGGGTACCCAGCTGATGGAAGCCAAAGCCTGCGGTTGCTGTCATGGGGTCCCTCCACTCCCAATGGTGACTGCTGGGAGACTCAACCTCACCTCAGCTCCGGCTGGTGCTGTAGATGCCGGAGTTCTGGTAGTGAGTCCCATAGGACTCCAGCTAGAGCATCCTATACAGTGACACCAACCCATGGCAATTCTATCTAGAAAGCTCTCCAGCCGAGCTTTCTGCTACTTCTTGGCCCTGTCTACATCACATGAAAGCCAAAGGCAGGTTATCAAGGCCAGATATGAGGGCCTCCCTCAGTTGAAGTATGTGATCTGCCAAGCTTATGTTGCATCCAGGTTGATTTGGAAAGTCTCTGAGGTGAACTCCTGTCAGAGACCTAAACAGAGACTGGAGGCAAGAGCCCCCTCGGTGATCTACCCATTCCCCAGGTCACTACTGAGGGGGTCACTACTACATGCTGCCTTGGACCCCGGTTCTCCTTAATCCTTTAGCCTTGGGATAAAAAGACCGGCTTTTCATGTCCCTTCTGCCATACTCTCCTGTCGACTCCAAATAGGCCCTAATGGTAGGTGTAAGCCCTCCCTGCTAGGTAATTCATAAGCAAATAGAGGAAAGGGCTGACAACACTTTGGCCTTGCTGTAGATCTTGTTTTGCATGAATATAAATTTTTGTTTTTCCATTTCTGTCTAAGCCCTGATCTTCCCCTGATTCCCAAGCACATGCATGTTTTGGGTGGACTAAGGAAAGGGTCTTATACTCAAAATGGCCAAACTGTGAAGGGCAGAGTCATTTTTAAGCCATTACCCTTATTGTACCTCTCTTTCCTAACACCTGTTTTAGATGTGGGTGGTGGGGATGCCAGGATCAGTAACCCACCTCTTCCAGACTTTGTTAGTGATATTTCAATCCACTGCCGCACTTGACTGAGAGATCTTCAGCTTAGGGTATGAGCATATCTGTGGATATGTGAAGACTTTTCAGGTCTCCAGATCCTCAACTTACACATATGCAGTAACACTTTTTGAGCAGGCCTGCCATCCCAATGATCATTCTCCTGCTATAGACAGAAAGGTCCACACTGACCATCACAGATGTCACCAGGCTCCATTGACAGACACGTGAGACAGAGAAAGAATCTGGTGTACTGTGTTAGTTCTAAGGAAGCCTCCTTTCTGATTGATCAGGGCACTTTGAATCCATAGGACTTCCTACTTCTTCCTGTCTTTTATAGATTTTGACTGGGGTTGAGCTTTGACTTTCCTTAGGGTGTTCACCCTTCAGATTGGGCTGGTGACACTGATTCTTTCCATGTAACTGGCAAGTTTTAAAGCATTAACAAGTTTTTCAGGAGACAATGGCTAAAAGCCAGTGAGAAAGGGGACAACTTTCATTTTTTATACTGATTTTTGTTATGCATTGTGGAATAAGGTAGTTAAAGCGGATTTCATCAAATTTAATGAAATACACATTCCATTTGCAGTCAGTTTTCTTATTTCCATGTATAAAATGTTTAATCTATTGTATTCCTATTGACAAAAAATAAACTTATGATTAAATATTTTAAGTGTCAGTTTAAAAAGGTACAAAATGGTACACAGTTTTTCAAAATTACTGAGAGGGCCCAATCAAAGACTTTTATATTAAGTCCATCAACATAGCCAAGCAGAGTGTTCTTAGGTTCAGACCGTTAGACATAACCCATGCTGCCATGAGTGTTCGGGCAAACATCACCTGAGTACCTGGGCCGCCAAGTGAGGCGAATCCTGGACAAATGATCTTCTGTTTTCCTCTGAAGAAGTAGCCATTTTTAGTGACACATAAAAATGTCCAGCAATCAATTCTGGTCAGTTTTCCAGTTATATCCTCTCCTGCTTAGGGCCACTGAATGTGTTGGAGAAGCATTTGAACAGAGAATATGAAAGTGCAAAAGAATATTTAGTCAAGAAATGAAAAGTCAAGGAAATGAGAATGTGCGCTGGAGATTATTGTGTCTGTGTGAACTCTTCCTGTTTTGCCTTGTAGGTGGGGTTAATCATGTACTTTGTGCGGACCCCCTGTGAGTGGGGCATGGATGCCATTTCGGCCACTCTGACTTTCCTGTGGGAGGTGGTGGGTTATGTAGAGGGCCTCTTCTTCAAGGATCTGAAGCAGACCATGAAGAAGGAGCAGTGTGAGGTAAAGCTTCTGGTGACCGCTTCAATGCCAGGTAAGGCATTACTGCTTTTGGAAGATATCATTTTTATTTAAGACTATAAGTAACCCTTTTATTTTTCAATTACAGTTTATATTTTATATTATTTTGTATTAGTTTCAGTTGTGCAGATTAATGGTTAGACAATCATATACTTTACAAAGTCATTTTCCCCAATATTTCCAGTACTCACCTGGCACCATACATAATTATTACAATATTATTGATTGTATTCCCTGTGCTGTACTTTATATCCCTGTGACTGTTCTGTAACTACCTATTTGTACTTCTTAATCCCTTCATTTTTTTCATCCAGTCCTCCAACCTCTGCCCTCTCTGGCAACCACCGATCTGTTCTCTGTATCTATGAGTCTGTTTCTATCATGTTTGTTCGTTTATTTTGTTCTAAATAACCCTTTTAAAGACCAAGCATCTCTTTCATTCATGAGAAAATTTCAGAGTTCTGACCCTGGTGTTGAGTGCTTCAAAGGATTTTTGTTTAATACGTTCCAAAGAAATACAATAGACCCTTTAAGAGTCAGCAATTGCCCGATGAAAAGAGAGACATCAGAACTGAGATCCCCATGAATCAGTCCTTGACGGGCTGCCAAGGTTACAGATTTATTTAAGTCTATCGCAGAGGGCCAGCTGCACGGAAAGCCTTTGTGAATGAACGCTTGGCACTGCAAGGAGAGTAATATTGTTTGCATGGCATGGACCCCAATCCTTTGTCAACTCAATGAGACATGGCTTTATGAAAAATTGGAAAGGGAAAAGCAGGAAGAAAGAGAATTACAAAAGAACATGAAGTGTGATGTAAACTCTAGATACAGTTTCTTTACACTTTGAATAACTTGTCTTTGTTTAAGATACAAATTTTGCCAAGCCTTTATCCTTGTGCAGTGACTGAGAAAATCCGAGATGACACATGTATTGAAGTAAAGAGAATGACAAAATTATATATAAGAACACAGGTTCTGGCAGCAAAGAGGCCTGTGTTAAAAATCACAGAACTGCCTTTATTGTTTGTATGATTAGTATTAGCTATGAAAAAATTCATAGTTTTTCAAGCTTTCTTTCCTCACATGTAAAATAAGGATACAACCATGCTTTACAATCCTGAGGAATAAGTGAGTTTAGGTATATAAAGTACTCACTATGGTACCTGACTCATGGTAACCACTCAATGAATGGTAGTTGTGTATTTACATATGTTCTGTAGGTAATTCAACAAAGTGAATGGTTTTTATTAGCAAATAAACTCATTTTGTCATTCATATTCTTAAAAACAACTCATTAAAAATCAAAGTATATCATAATGTTCACAAAGATTTGTAATTAGTGAATGAAGTAGAATAAGTACTGTCCCACTGGCTAAGTAGAATACAGAAAATGTACATTTAAGCTCCATTTCAGATCCTCATCTTGGTTCTGCTAATATCTCTATTTATAATTTCTCAACTATTATTGCCTGGTCATCTCATTTAAAATACAGGATCTATTACTTGTTTCAGTGCTTAAGGTTTAAATTCTGACTTCCCCACTAAATCAATGATTTTCAGCAGGTGTGCTGCAAGAATTTTTAAAATGTACAGTACCCAACTATTTAGTCAGGGTCACTGACCTCTTTTCCCTTAGATTGTAAAACGAAAAAAATGTCAACAGCCAACACAACAACAGCATTAGGTGTGAATGCCCTGTCTTGAACCATAAATATATAGGTTGTATGACAGAGTTGCATCTTATTGGTCACATCACATAATAAGGTTGCGTCTGATTGGTTAATTCTTGGTACCAGAAATTTTTATATACAAGTATAGGCACTTGATACTCTTTACTATTGTACAATATGTCTTTGGACAACTTGCGTAATTGTCATAACAATCAATCAAAACTATACCTATTTTTTTGTCAAACTGGCGAAAAAGTATAATACATTTTTTTGTGTGCCTCAGAGTTTTAGAAATTAGTTTCTGTGTACAATGAGATGAAAAAGTTTGAAAATCACTGCACTAAATACATGTGTTTATTTGAATAAGTTACTTATAAGTTCTTACAAGAATAAGTGCTATTTTCTTGTTTGTAAGATGAAAATAATAATACCCATTTTATAGAGTTGCTGTGAGATTTAAACATGATTATGCACATAAAACATATGTGAAAGTATTGAGAACTCCATAAACAGGAGCTATCATTATTTAATAAGTGAATATATTTAAGAAATATATTTAACTATAAATAAAGGAGAATAATTAGTACAATGTACAATTCACATTAAGCTCTACTGATAGTAATAATCATAACAATAAAACATCAGGTTATCAATACTATTTTAATATCTTATGCTTTTAATACATATTTTTCTATAGTAGAAGTCAGCTTGCTATGATTTCTATTTTCTGCAGGTACCAAAACCTTGGTAGTTCATGGACAGAACGAGTGTGATATCCCAACCCAGTTACCAGTCCATGAAGATACTCAGTTTGAAGCCCTGTTAAAGGTAGAGATGACTTTGACAGAAGGGATTTTTTAATGGCACATTGACTATGGACACTTCACTGATCATGCAACTTGTAATTAAATGGCATTTTTCTATCTTCAAACAAATATGTACATTTATTTACCTCTTCTAGAATCCATTCCATTATCGTGTACTTCCTCTCTTCCCTTGCATAATTTTGACCACATTACTGACATTTTAGCTCTGCATCAAAGTAAGAAACATCATGCAGCTGCAACAGCACCTCGATACTCTGGTGTGTACTCCTACCCGCCCTGGGAATGCTGTGAATTCCCACCTCAGAGCTTCCTGGCATCAGGTGTCCTGGTTCTGGAGGTGGCTTGGGTCTGCACACTGAGCACAGGGGCACACCTGAGCTGTCACTGATGATCCATGCCAGAGACTTTTTCTGTGGCATCTAGTTGAATGAGATACAGACTTGTCACTCACAGAAATTATTGAAGAAGCAGAAAATATGTACCATAAAATAAATCAAGTGAGTCAAGAAAGTACTTTTAATTGTTATAGCATTTATTTGCCTCAAAAGAAATGCAATCCATAGCTGCGTGACCATGAGGTTTTTAAGGTAAAATAATAAGTAGCGCCATGATTCCCACTGGAATCACTGGTGATTATTTATGTGAAGTTCAGAATTTTGGTGATCTGATTTCCTGGAACATAACTCCAGGTCAGACATAAGTAGAAAAGGCCTCCGAAAAATTAGTTTTGCTGAACTGGTACATTTTATTTCAGTAGAAATGGTCGTTAAGCCTCCTTTAGGCCTCACTTAGACATCTCCAGAGAATTTCTAAGGCCCAAAGAAGCAAAATTCAACAATCCCTCCTCTTTCTACTTGATGTTGAAAGGTAGGAGATCATGAAGGCAGACAGACTTGAGATCAAACTCAGGCTCCACCACAACCACTGTGACCTAAGTCAAATGACAGGACCTCTCTTCTCTCAGTTTCTTTTTTCACAGTACTGGGGTACTAGTACAAGTTGTACAAGTAATTTACCTAGAAAGCATTGAACTTAGAATATAGTCTACGATGAGTGCTCAATGCATTGTGTTTGTATTATTCTTCAAGCTGTTACTAGCTTTCTTCCCAATATTGAGACTATGCCTCCACAGTTCCTCACTCAGTTGGAATTATAATTGTACATCTTTTAGCACTATGAGAGTTCATACCACATTATTAGTTTATTAATCACTCTTTGGATAACTGCATATCCAAATCCAGGATGTATCCATGTGTGTGCATGCATATACACATACATATACATACCTATACACACACATACATATATGTACACACACATAATGTATAAGAAGTATATAAGGTGTACATACAAACATGCACACATATATAAAATCCTTAGGAAAAGTACCTTGTTTTTATAATAATTGTATTTTTAATTTACTACCTGGCACATAATATGTTGTCAGTAGATACTTATTAAAATTTATTGTTATTGTTCTAGGAGTGTTTGGAGTTTTTTAATATCCCAGAATCCCAGTCCACAAACTATTTTCTCATGGATAAACGATGGAACCTCATCCACTACAGTAAGGTGAGAATGAGCGGTAATGCCACTCATGTTGGGCTGTGCCAAAGCTGGTCAATCCTTTTTTGAGGGCAGCATCTGCTCAGGGAGGCATCTTTGTTTAGAGGTTAGGAGTATGGCCACTTAGCTCACACAGCCTTGCTGTCTGTGTAGCTGTGGACTAGCTGCTTTACCTTTGCATCCTCCAGGTGTCTTGTCTGAAAAATGAAGGTGATGATAATAGTGTCTCCTGCAGGATTGTTGTGACAATTAAAGGAGATAAGCCAAGTAGAGCTCTTAGCAACTCATTATTATTAAGTCCGAGTGGAAACGCTAAGTTGCTCATACAATAACTTCGTGTGTCTATTTGGAATTTTAATGTCTTTCTGATTCCCCTTTTTATGATGTTAAGCATGATTGAAATGACCTGATCTAATGAGCAAAAGGGGACCTCAAGACCACTGTCATCATTTTGCAGTGACCTTCTTCCAGAATGTCATGTAGTCAGTTGCCTTTGGCTGCATTGCTCCCTGGTGTGGGGAAAGAGTACTCAGCCTGGCTGATTTGGAGCTTCCCTGAGGAGGGTGTTCACCTCCCTTGGGATTTTGTGGAACTGGATATAAAGTAGTAAGAATCAAAACCATCAGAAAACATAACTTTCGTCTGTCTGACCTAAGCAGGAAATGAGAATAAAAGTTGATTTGAACTCTCTTTTTGTCTTTGTGTAACTCTCACAGACCTACGTCCGGGACATCTACCCTTTCCGGAGGTCAGTGTCTCCGCAGCTGAACCTCGTGCACATGCAGCCAGAGAAAGGGCAGGAGCTCATTCAGAAGCAGGTGCCTGACCTCTCAGTTTTGTCTGTAGTTTTGTCATGTCATTGGGGAAAACGATGTGCCAATCCTGAGATTCTCTGATTGTTTGATTCTTTCTAGAGAGAATGGATAGCTGGGCCCTTGATCAATAGATAGTTCCCCCAAATAGTTTAAGTTTTATAAATTGGATCATGACGTAGAAGTATGAAGGAGCACTCACCTGGACTAATGCTACGATGACTCATTGGGTATAAACAATAGAAATCTTCTAATTTATTAAACTACTTGATGCTAAGCACCGATTTTCATTCTGTATTTTTGTAAAACAGGATTGGAAGTGCACATGACAGAGCTATTTGAAGGTTGTCCAGGAGGCTAGCTGGAAAAGAAATAAATCAAAGGGATCAGTGCAGTACATCTGAGAAAGGCACTGAACTGAGGGGCGGAGATCTGGACTCAGGCCCAGCTCTGTGGCTGACCAGTGATCTGACCTTGGACATGTTATTGTACTAACTTCTCTTCCAACAGGAGACACAGAATCACACAGCTGTGCTTAGATGTAAGGCTGAAGAGCAGCATAATGTTCACCTGTGTCTTTGCAAGTCAGACTTCGAGCTTAAGGGGGTTCACTGTGTTGCATGCAAAATATAGACGTAGTATACAATTCTGATAGTGCAATTTTAATATGATCTCTTCATTACACTGTTTTAGTTTTAGCTATGCCAATTTGTAATTGATTTACATTAATTTTTAATAAAATGTCTAAACAAGAATTTCAGGATACTTTATAATTTCAGTTTTTCTGCACATAGCAAAAATGCTAATTTGGCATCAAACTATCCAAAATGCCTTTATGAGATGAATAAGAATGGCATAGAATTAGATCACTTAATTGAAAATGTTACTATTAACTACCTAAATTACATTTAAAACAAACAAAATTCTGAATGTGTTACAAGGTGTGAGATGTTGGGCAAAACTGTAAGATTTTATATTTAAGCATTTCTAAAACAATTCTCCCCAAATCATCCCAGCCCATGATTTTGGCAGCAAAATAACTAAAGGCATCATGAGTATAGGCACTTCCCTAGTGTGTTTTTTCAGCCATGTTTAAGAGCAGGTTTTAAAAGAATACCGCATAAGATGGAGCTCTGACTCTGTGTGCACTCTCAGTTGCACCTTGAGATGTCCTTCCGAGTTCCTCAGGGAGAGGGTAACGTGCAAACCCGTGGTTCTGGCTCTGCAGCTTCCTCAACAGCGCTCCCTGCTTATGATCATCTCCCCTGTCCACTGATCATCAACAGAAAAACCAATAAGAGCAGGGACTAAGAGGCCTACATTGATGCCATCTAAATTCAGGGCTAAAGGACTTCTAACCTAGAGTCCCCTCAGCTTTTGTCTCAACATAGATTTTTCCTGGATCCTATTTTGGTCATTTTTAAAGAGGCAAACCCAGAACCGACAGGAAACAGCTTAAGACATCAGTGGAAATGTAGAAGCAATTGGAATGGACTGTCTGGCGCCTGTTGGGGAAGGTCTTCCATATTATGATAACCAGACAAATGGCCTCTATTTGACTGAACTATTCTTGACAATGCTTGCGTTGTGTCCCTCCAGCCCGCAAACTCTGTAAGAAACACTTCCTGCTGTAGAGCAGACAGATGCAGGAAATGGTGCAATTAAGTATTGCTTGCTGTTTCTGTGTGGTAAAGAAAAAAAAATCTTCTCCCTCATTTTACTCCCCCACCTACCTTGATTTTATCAGCCTGGTTTGCCATTAAAGATTTTACTTCAATTTCTTCACTCTGAGTAATCGCGGAGCTGCTAATTCCATGCTTCCTCTGCTTTTGTTTGCTGCCAGGTGTTCACGCGGAAGCTGGAGGAAGTTGGCCGGGTTTTATTTCTCATCTCCCTGACCCAGAAGATCCCCACGGCCCACAAACAGTCCCACGTCTCCATGCTCCAGGAAGACCTCCTCCGATTGCCCTCATTCCCCCGAAGTGCTATTGATGCTGAGTTTTCACTCTTCAGTGATCCTCAAGGTATCGAGACCAAAGCATTTCCTCTCACGCCCTTGTTTTGTCCTTGACTGGAGAGCATCTTTATCAGCAGACAGTTCTGTAAGCCAGTGGTTCTCAACCCTGACTGTGCATCACGATCACCTGGAGGACTTGATAGAACACAGGTTGCTGCGCCCCTCCCTCCACCCCCAAGTCTCTGATTCAGTGGCTCTGTGATGGGGCCCAAGAACTTGCATTTCTAATAAGTTTCCAGGTAATAATGATGCTGCTATTCTGGGGGACCAAACTTTGAGACCGCTGCTCCAGCAGATTATAAGCAGCTGAAGGAAGCTGAATAATGGTGTTAGGTTGCCTAAGTAAAAAATAGGTATTTATAGGAAGCTCAAGAGGAGGCAAGACTATTTTATAGTGCCAGAGATCAGGACAGTGGTTGCCCCTGGTTTGGGGGAATAAATTTCCTGCAAAGGAGAATAAGAGAACTTTCTGAGATGATAAAATGGTCTTATCTATTGATTAGGGTGGTGGGTACGTGAGTATGTATTTTTGTGAAAACTCATTCAACGCTACATAAGATCGGTGCATTTTACTCTGTCTAAATTACACCTGAATTGAGAAAGAGAGAAACAGAGAGAGATGTACTTGGAAACCTCTCTCTGTTACTCAGTTATGAATTTGGGACCATTTACTTAAATGAGCATAAGCTATGCCCGGTGACTTCATCCAGAAGCTGCAGAGCAGCAGTGGAAAGAGCCCTAGTCTGACCAGGACTTAAAAAAACAAGCAGCAGTCCCAACCCTGCCATTTTCTCTCTGAAATAACTTCTCACAAAGCCACAGCTCCCTTGGCAGTGACCCGCTGCCAAGGCCTCCTCTGTCCACCCACAGAATTGAATGAAAGAGGTGGCGCTGAATGTCCTTTGAGAACCCATGCCTGGAGTATTGTGCAGGGAAGCGTTTCAGCAGGAGATCATCCCACCCCGGAGGTGGAACAAATGGAAAACAGCAGTGCCTGTTGGATCGCCCTCCCACGCCGACAGGATCTGTGTGGGGCTAATTCTGTTTCTACTGTTTCATGTTCTCACAGCTGGGAAGGAGCTGTTTGGCCTTGACACTCTTCAGAAAAGCTTGTGGATCCAGCTCCTGGAGGAGATGTTCCTGGGCATGCCGAGCGAGTTTCCCTGGGGAGATGAAATCATGCTTTTCCTCAATGTGTTTAACGGGGCTCTGATCCTCCACCCCGAAGACAGTGCCCTGCTCAGGCAGTACGCGGCCACCGTCATCAACAGCGCTGTGCATTTCAACCACCTCTTCTCCCTCAGCGGCTACCAGTGGATTCTGCCCACCATGCTGCAGGTGCTGGGCTCTCCTCTCCTAACCAGAATACCAACCCGAGTACTGCTCAGCTAGCAGGTCTACAAGACCAACACTGAAATTTTTTAATGACAGCGTTGTCTTCTTTTGTGACCGCAGAAAGCACCAAATTAAATCCCCCCAAAAATTTCCAAGATGCCCCAGACCTGGAGTATGCTTTTCCATTTCTTCTAGGCCAGTGATTTTCAAAGCATGGTCTCAGTACCAGCAGGACCAGCATCACCTGGGAATCTGTTAGTAATGCACAGTCCTGGGCCCTATCCCAAACCTACTGAATCAGAACCTCTGGAGTCTGGGCCCAGTAATCTGTGTTTTAATAGCACGTCCAGGTGGTTCTGATGCCTTAGACTGTTTGAGAACCATTTTTCCAAGGTATGGCCAGTGTCCAGCTGATACTTCTCCAGAACAGTATTTGACTTCTATCTGAATAGAAATTTTCATTTCCATTGGATTTAGTATGTGGGGATCGAAGGAGGTGAATGTGGTGGGAACAGTTTCTTTTTACTCATGGCTAATGAGTATCTGGCCACATTTAGGGGTACTGAATAAGGCCTAGGGGTGCGTCCTGGTTCTCTATTTTATGGGGGTTTTCAATAAAAGTTACAAAAGTATCACATGTTCGTGCAAAGTGGGGTTCACTCAACCTACAGGGGCAAGAAATTCACTTTTAATATATCACCCAGGCTCTCTGTCTTATTTTTAAATAGTTGGAATTTTCTCTATTTTTGTAACACTTTACTGACTACTAAAAAACAGTATGCTTATTATGAAACTCAGAAGATACAGAAAAGCCGAAAGAAGAAAATAAACATCACTTACAACCCTCCCTCCTACATGGCCCTTGTTTAGACTGCTTGAAAATCCTGGCACTATCCTGACTTTTTAAAAAAAATACCATATATTCAAGTTTGTTACCTACTTTTTTCATGTAAAACTAAGAACGCCATGGGCATTTTTTTTGTGGAGCCACATTTAGCACTGTAGCATTTAAAAAAATAACTGCATAGTACTCTGTTGTATGTACGTGCCGTAATTCATTTAACCAACCTCAATTTATGAGTGATTCAAGTTGTTTCAGATTGTTCACTATTACAAGCAACTTGTAGTGGGCATTCTTGTATATGCATTTTTGTGCATTTGCCCAATTCTTTTCTTGAGCTAAATTCCTAGTCACAAACTTCCTGGGGGGAAAGTATATTCATATATATTTTTTTAGGATTTTTATGTACATGACCAAATTTCTTTGAAAAAAGCCTATACTATTTTGCCTTCCCTCCACCAGTTAATGGAAGTACCCGCTTTCCTCCATGCTTTCCACAGCCATGAGGCGCTTTCTGAATATGTGGCACCTTTCCACAGGTGTATTCTGACTATGAAAGCAATCCCCAGTTGCGACAAGCCATCGAATTTGCCTGTCACCAGTTCTACATTCTCCACCGGAAGCCCTTCGTGCTCCAGCTGTTTGCTAGCGTGGCCCCTCTGCTGGAGTTCCCTGTGAGTAAACTCTGAAAATAAACAAAGACCAAGCAAATGAGAGAAGCAAAGGCTCTTTATTCACAGCTTACCATAGCAAGGGCATCAGCCACCACCACTTACATTCTGGCAGAGACTCAAAGGCAGACAGAGCAGTGAAGAAACTTTATAAGGAGAAAAGGGAAGGCGTTGGGTGTGCCCTGACTGGAGGCTGTAGTCCCGGGAAGCTGTAAATGGGCTGACAAGGAGCAGGCATCCTATGCGATTGGTTAGGGGTGCATCTTGGCTTTCTATGATTAGTCCTAAGCTGGAAACAGGAGCCAGGATTAGGGAAGCTGTCAGTTATTAATCAAATCCTGGCTGTTGTGGGGGCCTATGGTGACAGGGATAATCATTTGCTTTCCACTAAAGCTGGTACTCTGACTACCAACAAGTCTGATGTACTGCAGGCTGGCTTCCTGGGCTGGTTTCTATAGATAATGGGTTTAGGTTGGTTCCCCTGGGCAGGTTACTGCAGGTTGTGGATCAGAGTTCTGTTTTTATGTATGGCTTGGCCATTGTCCATTTGTATAATGTCTCTCAGAGCTTTTCCTTCAACTAATGGGATACGAATGCTGTAAATCCTTTCTCTTTCAACAAGAAAATTATTTCTTTTCTACCCTCATCTCAGCCTCTGGAATGTAAATAGACCAACTCTTGATTTTTTTTATACTCAGTTAATGAAAGGACAGAGAATAGAAAATTATGAAAAGAGGAGTTCCTGATTCTCTTTCCTTTCTGTCATTCTCTATCACTTACCCACTCTCTTTTCCTTCTCCTTCAGAGCATCGGTACCATATCTCATGTCATACCTGTGTCTGTTTCACTAATATGTATCTCTACCACACCCCACAATAAAATTTAAGCTCCATTAAAGCAACACCTTTGTTTGTTGTTTGTTTTTAGTTGTTTATATGATTTCTTGTTTTTGTTTTGCTGTAACCTCAGTACACAGAATGGTTCCTAACACAGAATAAGAATTTAGTAAGGAATTGTTATTTTAATAAATGAATGAAAACCATTTAAATAGATTTGAGATGTTAAATATCCCTATTTTGGAGATTTGTTATCAAATAAGATTTATAAAATCCTCAGAGCTGTTCAAATAAAGCATCTGTTACCCTAAACATATTCAAACTACGGTATTCAACTCACCCATTATAAAATTTGCCTTGGCAAAAGCTGAATCCGATAATCGCAGACCAAAGGAGCCATTGGCATGAAGTTTTCTGGCAACGGACATATTGCTGTATTTTTATGAGTTTCCACAAGTATCTCTTTTGTACCAGATTAGCATTTAATAGGTCCCCTACAAGTCAAGTGTGCCACTCCAAAATCACACAGCAGCATCATTGGGTACAGATTTATGTAAGCTGAAAACCAGATCAATGTTGTAATTACTGTCGGTGGTAGTGTTCGTGAAAGGTGCATTCCTGATCAGGCCATATTAGTACTCCTGTGGGAATCATATACTGAAACTAACTGCCTTTCTTTCCACAGGATGCTGCCAACAACGGGCCCAGCAAAGGTGTGTCAGCCCAGTGCCTGTTTGACTTGCTGCAGTCACTGGAGAGGGAGACCACTGACATACTAGACATCCTAGAGCTGGTCAAAGCCGAGAAGCCCCTTAAGTCTTTAGGTAGGAGCACAATTTGCCTTGACTATTTTTTTCTCTTTGTAGTTGTTCTTAAAAAATAACTCTCTGTTGAATGTATTGAACTAAATAAAAACAGCAAAAATAAATGGAACAGCAGTGTAAATTGAATGAGTACATTTTCCTATCTCCTGTTTTTCTTCAATTTCTTGTAAATCCTAAAGAGTAAGGAATTCTGTGCCATGAAAATTGTATTAAAATGATGCTTAGTAAATGACTATTCTAGCAGTACAGTTTTCAGAAAATTGGGTTTTCTTGGGCACTTCTAAGTGAATAACCCACCAAAATGGTCTTTCATCATGGATTGTTAGAAGTCATGCATGACTTTGAGCCATCCAAATGCTATCTTTTAGGAGATGAGATTTTTAAAAACTACTCCCCCTAAGAGCACTTTTATTTTTCATCTTATTACTTAAAAGTTAAAGAAAAGACTTTTTGGTCTCTTTAGATGAAGAAATTAATAGTGTTCACAGTTTAAGAATAAAGCCTAATGAAGAAATGGCTACAAATCTAACTGGAAAATGTTAGGAGTGGTAAGTTCTTTATTACTGGCAGAGTCCACTCTGATCGTGTGCCTTCACCTTCTGCCCTTCAGATTTCTGCTATGGGAACGAAGATCTGACATTCTCTATAAGCGAGGCCATTAAGCTCTGTGTTACAGTGGTGGCCTATGCTCCTGAATCGTTCAGAAGGTAACTGCAGCCCTTTATTCTATGACAAGTAAACACAGTGAAGAAAATAAATTGAATGAATACAAGGGTTGTGTTTGCTCTTATCAGCCTGTACCATTCCGGCAACTAAGTTTTCAAAAACTAAATTTGAAGGAGGTTCTGGAAAATACAGTCAATCTTCACTAATTTGAAATCCCCTAATTTAGAATTTGTGTAGCAGCTAAGATGTTTAGTCTTCTTTAGAGAATATCTTTACACGTAATGCAAATTAATAGCAAATAAAATTTTAGAAGAGACATTTAATTTATTTAAGGAATCTCTTTTCAGAAAGCAATAAAAACTGTCACACAAAGAGCAAGAAGGTAAATCTTGCCTGTTAATTTGCTAAGTGTGAAGAATTCAAAGGACCCACATGGAGTGTCCTCCCGATTCCAAGACGTTGACTGCTCTGGGTTTTGTACTGACATGCAAGTTGAAAACCAGATCCATCTCTCTATCAAAATAGGTTTTCTAAGGGCAGAGTCGAATGAACCACAGATAGCCTTCTCTTAGGTAGTATACCTCCTTAAAAACACTGGAACAGCATTCCTTTAAAATGTTCTGTAATTCGGGCTCAATAAACCCTTTGGCCTCTCCAATTATATCAATATTAGGCAATCCTTCCCTCTCTACTTCTCAATGTATCTTGATCTTTTTGTATAATACCTAACCCATAAACAAGGCACTAGATTATATGCTACCGTATTCTTGATCTATCTGTATATACCTTCCAGTGTCCAACATGGTGCCTTATTCCATGGAAAATATAACAGTAAACATTTATGCAATGAATAAATCAAACAACAGCCAACTGTTTCAATTTTCCTATTTCTCTTATGTGTAATTCCTTCCTTGACAGCCCTTTGTGGCCAGATAATAGTTTGAGAAAAAATTGAGGATTAGCCATAAACATCATACAACTTTGGCCTCTATTTTAGCTTACTTTTGGGAAAAGTATGAGCTGATAAACTGTTCCAGGGTGTTGCTCCTCTGTAAAGACTGCCAGGCCCAAGTAAGTTACCATCTTTCTCATGTAAGTTTGAAGAACTGAGACATAAAGAACATAAGTACTAATGTTGTCTATCATCCCAATTCCAAGATGCTGGATCTGATCTAACTCAGAGTCACCTCCGTTAGGTGACCTCCTCCAACCAGGTGATGGTCTCATGTTCTTGGGGTGAGCTGTGACTCTGACTCAGGCTTAAAGTGAAACAGAATATGACCAGTGACTCTCATGGGGAAGGAGGCCAAAGAACTAGCACCTGTCCATTCAAATCAGTCCAGTTCCAAACTCATAATCGAACCTGTCCTAAAACATCTATAGAGCAGCTGATTTATGGAACATTGGACAGAAGGATGAAACTGATCTGAAAGTAAAATACTGTAACCTACTTGGAATGTAAAAACTGCTTGGGGCTTAAAGATTTACACAAGACTTCAAATTCTTAATTTTCTCTGTCTGATCGCAGTCTCTTCATCATCAATTTCTTATTCTCATATTCCATCTTCTTCCACCTCTGATATTCCTCCTACTTGAGGTTATTAATTAGTGTAGAATAATGTTGACCCCATATTGCAGCTATCCTATTTAATCCCAGGGGACATTTTGACACCTGGAAGACTTTGCCTCTAACTTTGTAACTACAAACATCTGCATCCTAGTTATAAATTTTAAGGGATTATTTGTAAAGCTGATTTCCTTATGCCAGTTTCATTTCTTCATTAGTCATTGTAAGTTACAAATAAGCCACTTCCAACTTCTCACTCTTTAAAATTTTATTCTATCAAAGCTGTTTTCATTGAGATGATTTTCTTTCCATGTAAAATGTATAATAAAAATTTAACTCATTATTTATTTTGGGAGGGGCAGTCATTTTATTTTGGTCTGTCTAAAACTTTACCAGTTAGAGGTTGTCATTTTGAACTTTTGTGTTCCGGGGTTTGGTTATTATTTCTGCTGGTTTCCCCAAGTCAAATTTCAATGTTTGTCTTTTCATTTCTCCAAGCTCTTTAATATGGCACAACCGTCAAAAGCAGAATGTGAAAAGTGACTTGGTTTCCTTTCTGTTGACACAGTCTTCAGATGCTGATGGTCTTGGAAGCGTTAGTGCCATGTTACCTGCAAAAGCTAAAGAGGCAGACATCACAAGTGGAGACCGTGCCTGCTGCCCGAGAGGAGATCGCGGCCACAGCTGCTCTTGCGACATCCCTGCAGGCCCTGCTTTACAGTGTAGAGGTCCTCACCAGGTAATCCCATTGGCAGAAATACCCACAGCCTTAAACAAAATGTACCTACCGAGAAGATGGAGAAAAAGTGTGATGGCTAAAAATTTCTAAAGCCTTTATTTACAGATATCTGCCCAAACTCAGGCCTTTTTGGCTTAAAAGTGCAAGCATTTCCTAAGTTGTTTGGATAAATAGTGCTAAGTACTACTACTGCTACTAATTATTATTATTATTATTTTATTATTATACCTCGATTGCTAAACACACATTTGCATGTAATTTGCTGAGCATCCGTGGCTGTTTTAACCTAGTGCTAAACACATCTCTTGTAAAAAGGCCAATTTAGTGAATATGAAAATGTGATCAACATTTTTGTTGGCTCTCATTTTATGAAAATGTCTGCCATTCCAACTAAGCATTCTTTTATTGCTTTACTGTTTGTAACAAGGTTTTTATTGTAATTTCAAGAACTACATAACAAACAATGTACAAAATTTTATTCTAATGCCACAATGAACAGATTCCCTCCGGGACAAGACTCAGTAGTGCTGAGAGGGGGCTGAGTAATTGGGACTGGAAAGGTAAATTGCCGTCCGAGTTCAGCCCCAAACAAAGTTCCAAGAAGTTAGTCCTGTCACAAGATTTTTGGGCGCAGAAGCAGAAGGCATGGAGACATGGCCAAAAATCGCAAGATTTTTGGGAAGTAGAAGACATTTGGGGGGTGATGGGGGAGAGGTGGGGCAGAGACAAAAGACTGAGTGAGAGGAATGGGGAAGGTGGATGTAGGACACTCTGCAAATCATTGGCTTTCTTTCTCTTTTCCCGTATAAAGTTAGATCGAAGAAACTACTCCTCCCTGTAGTGACGGTGGGAAAGCCTTCTTCCGGGGTTGGTGTCTTTACCCCTCCATCCCGTTTGGCCACATTCTCAGCCTAAAATTCTGTCTATGATTTACCCCCACCAAAAGGCACCAACTTCCCAGCCCCATCATGCTCTGCTGGTGACAGAACTAGTTGAAATCCTTCAGTCCCGGGAGGACTTTTTCCACACGCACCAGCCAGTGAGAGAGGGAGTGAGATTGAGACTCATTAAGCCAATACATGTTTAGTTTCTCATCAGGAGCTACACTGGCAACCTAGGCAATCAGAATGTAGCTCAAAAGCCTTGGGTGAACTACCAATGCTGACGTGATAGTTCAAGCAATTATTCTGGAAAGCCGCATCAGCCCTTCCATGTCTCAGCTGCTGATAGAGAAGCAAAGTTTACCTAATATAATACTTAAAGTCAACCCTGCAGTTATAAAACTAAATAATTCAAATCTATTTCTAAATGTCTAAATTACTGACTTATAATAGATATTAATTTACTCACTTCCCTGGGTAGTCTTAGGTTTGACTTTGCTCATAAAGATTCTTTCATTTTTTAGTAGTTTCTCACAAAAATAGAGTGGTTGATTATGGTGTTGGTGGCCAAAATGGTATGTGTACATACACTTGTAGCTTTTGCTTACTATTTAGAATGGTTAACTTCCTGGTACCTGTAGAACTGAAAAAGGTGCTCTTAACTCCCAATTAGTGTAGGCTCAGAAGTCTGATTTCATAAATGTCCAGTTTGTAGAGCCATAGTTTGTCACTCAGAGCCAAGTGGAAGAACTTAAACCATGGTGAGCTTATCGACCCCTTGGGAATTAATGTCCCCTTTAAAGAGAGCAAAAGAGTGTGACCGAAAAGCCCGAAACTCGGTCGCCTGTCTCTTTGAAACTTGAACTTAAAACTTATGTGAGCTTCAATAACTTGAGGATTTCATAAAATGTTTCCACTTCTGTTGTTGTTTTGTGGTGATTGCTGTCATTGTTGCAGGCCCATGACAGCCCCACAGATGAGCAGGTGTGACCAAGGTCATAAAGGGACCACCACAGCCAATCACACCATGTCGTCTGGGGTGAACACCAGGTAATTCACTGGCCATATTCTTCTGTGGTCTCTCAATTTCATACAGCCCGAATCTCCACTGTTGGGCAAGAAAGGAATCCTGAAAACAGTCAATAGTAAGTGTGAAAATCTCCACGAAAATAAGGAAGATGAGAGCTTAGAGTTCAAGAAAATACCAAGGCTTCCTCTGAAACTGTCAAAGAGAAATCCAAGCCACCTTCATAAACTAGCATTTGTATCAGTTTATTTGCATGAACGTGCAAGATATTCTCTGCCTCCTGGGTGGTCTTTGAACTATTCCAGTGTTGTTTCATTTGCTTCCAAGAAACAGACAAATAAAACAACAATAATCGGGAGGTGGTTCCTCATTCCCAGGGCAGTTATGCAGAGTCCACTTTCTTTCATCTGGACAGATGTGCCTCAGATATTTCATCCAGACTGACTTAGGTCCTTCAGCGGTGCTTTCAGGGTAGTTGACTTAATCTCCTCCCCTGTTTTGGTATAACTCAGACACTGGCTATACTTTACCTGCTTCATTCTGTCTGTGTTAATCTCTAAATAGTCTAACACACGCACGCACACAAAAGTTTAATTAACTTCTTCCTCCAAGGAAAAGTTAAAATAGGGCAAACCCAAAATCAGTTTGTGAGAAAGTTCTTTTTTCTTAGTGTGGAACAGTTAGCAGAGGGCTCTTAAGAAGAAAGGAATTTTCCAGTCTCTCTGAAGCACATTTTTAAGTGTATATCATTAATTATGTAAAGTTAATTTTCTGCTCATCACATATGTTTATATTAAAAATAAAACAAATACTGCCCTGGCTGGTATAGCTCAGTGGAGTGAGCGTAGGCTGCAAACCAAAGGGTCGCCGTTTCGATTCCCAGTCAGGGTACACACCTGGCTTGTGGCCCAGGTCCCCAGTGGGGACCACACATTGAAATTTTTCTTCCTCTCTTTCTCCTTCCTTGCCCCTCTCTCTAAAAATAAATGAATAAAATCTTTTAAAAATAAAACAAATTCCAAACCCAACTATAAGTCACCTTATGTGATGGGAACCCATAAGAAAAAAAAGATTATACTTTAATGACATTTAGGGGGTAGGTTCAACTACTGGACAAAAGGTATATGGAAAAAGGTTTCTAAAGTCTATTGTCAGTCAGCCTTAAAGCAATCTATCTCCACAGCTGAAAGGAAGTCAGCCATAGTTCTCCCTCTGATCGCCTAAAACAAAGCACCTGGTGTTAAAATTATAACTTAGATTCACTTAACTTTGAAAGTTTGTAAGAATTCCCTTATTGGCTACATATCATGACTTTGTATGTGTTTTTATAGTGTCTGCCTTTCTACAAATTTTATGGCAATGGAAGTGCTTAAAGCAACTATAATTGCAGCCTATGTGGCAGCCAAATGAAAGATAAAGATTTTATATTTTGGGAATCGTATGTGTGTATTTGTGAGTTTATCAAAATGTACAGCTTCAGGGGCTTCTCAGAAGGACAAGTCCTTCAGAAGCCCCACCACAGGGCCTCTGTCCTTGCTCTGGTAGTAATGCAGACCGTTTTTCTGACTCCCAGGTACCAGGAACAAGGCGCCAAACTACACTTTATCAGGTAATGACATACTAATGACATACTAATTCTGACATCTTGTGACGATTGCCTTTGAGCTGGGTTGTAGTTCCATTAGATCTCATTTATTTGATGCATGGCATACTATTTCTGGGTAAGTCCTCAGCATTGTCTGGTGTAAAGCAACTACCATTTGGGATGGCAGTCTCTTCTAGGATGGTAAACTTTCCCTATCCTTCAGATGAGTTTCTCCTAGGTCCTGCCCTGATTCATGAACTTTTATGTGATATGAGCAATCTTATCTTTTTCTTCACTGTGATGCTTTTCTCAGAGTTGCTATATACACACCTTTTCAGGCCCCCAGTTTACCTTTTATAATTCCCCAGGGAAAATCTTCACTTGCTGGAGGAAGGGCAAGGCCTTCCCAGAGAGGAACTGGATGAACGAATGGCTCGGGAAGAGTTCAGAAGACCCCGGGAATCCCTGCTGAACATCTGCACTGAATTCTACAAGCACTGCGGGCCAAGGCTGAAGATCTTACAAAACCTGGCTGGGGAGCCGCGGGTCACCGCCCTGGAGCTGCTGGATGTGAAGTCCCACATGAGGTATCTTTCTCACTTTCCTACTCCAGTGTAGATGCAACTCAGGCAGCATGTCTGGGTTTTGAGGGGGAGGGGGGCCCCAGGATGAGAACTGGGATGCTCAGGATGATTGGTCTCCAGTGGCTTGGATGCATACCATGCAGGGCCCTCTGCGAAAATGTATGTTAAGTTCATCAAAAAGAATCTCAGGAGGGACAGGGGGAAAATGTTCTTCAACACAGAAGAGCACAGTCCACATAATTGCCCCTCAAAAAATGTGTGTGAAAGGGAACTTTCATCACCTGAATTCTTGTAAAAGTAACTTCTTCCAAATACTCTTTACTGCTCAGATGCTAATTTTTCACAAGAATTAAATGTCTTCTCTCTATTATTTTACATGAAAAATGCATGACTACTTTCTGCTCCAGGACTTGCTCTGCCCCTACACCACCTGAGGACTTAGTAGTGAGCCCTGCAGGGAAGTGAGCAGATTGTTTTTTCACTATAACATCATGAGTTTATCTGCATAAGCACAGAAGTAATACCAATCTTAATCTTTATTTTTTTATTTTTTTGCAGCTTTTAACTCTCAGCCACACTTTGCTTGGGTCTGAGGTCCCCTTCACACAAATTGTGCATGATAGCCTTCCAATGTTTTGAAAACTATTTTTAGTGCCCTGGTAAAAATTCTGAACTGGACGAGGCCAGTCATCATTTCAAAATTTTGCCCCTGGTATGCCAGCGAGAGGCCCAAGAGCCGCACCTCTGTGCACTCATATGTCATTTTCCTTCTGGAGATGCCTTCTCAGTTGTTACCCAAATTATAAATAAAGTCTGTGTCTATATTTTCAGATTCCTTAAAGAAACATAATTCCAAAGGGCATTCTATTCAGATTTGCAATGGTTATAAAAGGTCATTAAAAGTCCTGGAAAAGGAAAATTCCATGGGTAACAAATTATTCACCTGGAGAGCTGAGTATATTTAAAAAGCTAAAGCTAGAGTTAGGTGCTAGTCATTTAGCAATAAATAACATTGCAGTTTGGCAAACGCACCAACTTCCAGATTATTGACTTTCGTTTTCTTATAATTATCCCTTGAACTTTTTAGAAAGTACTAAGTGAGGGAATATGAGAGTCTAAAAATGTATAAAAACCACAGGCCCTTTCTCCTCCAGGCTACTTTCACACCGTGTGAGTGGTTGACTTACACCCAGAACTCCAGAGCTTCATGTGTGTTCACGCTCCCCAGTGTGCAATAATGGGGAAGACTTTACTTCACACTAAGAATTTCAGCTCCTAGCTGGGAAAGGGGAAGAAAGTCTGCAGTGTTCAGATCTGGTTGCCATAGCAACCCAGTGCTCCATTCAATCCATCCCCCCTCCTTTCCCACTTACCATGGCTAGCTGATCTAAGTAATTCTGTAAACAGAGCAACACCACATGCTGAGAGTTAGAGAACCATTTCTACCAAAGGCCATTTTGTGGGAAAAAAGGGAAAAAACTCCTTGAAGGTGAATGAGAGAGAGAGAGAGAGAGAGAGAGAGAGAGAGAGATATCAATTATGATCATGAGCTAGTAGCTGTTCTATAACTTGACCATCTATGTCTATACTACATAAGGCATTTGGTGGAGGGGAAAGCATGAGTCAGTTAGGCCTCTAGCTCCCTCTAGATGCCAAACCCTATTACAGGTTAAACGAACTGTAGTTGTGATTTAGCTCGGTGCCTGGCACTGAGTTTATTCATAGAGTCCAGTAGATCCGAATGCTGATGCTGGACACTGAGGATGTAAAATAGCATCCTGGTCCTCAGCATGATCATAGTCCAATACAAGAGACACACATAAGAAAATAACTTAGATGCAGTGTTGCAAGTACTGTGTATCACATGTGCATTTATATATTTATCATTTTACAAAGTACTTGTGGCAACGTAGAAAATTACATGATACAAAAGGATAGAATATACAAATTAGAAAGCCAGAACAACATAAAAAATTAAGTTAAATAATTATGTTTTTTATAAGATTAGCACATGAAATCTATATGACTTGATCGTATTAGATGCTCTTTCTTCATGAACCATAAATTTGACTTTGAGCTTCTGAGTTCCCAAAGCAAGAAGGGGGAAATGATCAACTAAAAATCACAGTGTCAATACAATAAAAAATAACTAGGTGTTTGGTAAAACACCACTTTTTAAAATACAAAGAGCAAGGAATGTCTCCGGGTTGGTGCTTGTGCGAGGGAAAGAGTGGTGAGGTGCACGACGTGCTCAGCAGCAACCCGCAGCAGATGGAGGGCCCGCGTCCCCTGGCTGGGGGCCAGGCAGCACTGAGAGCTGGCATGGTGTCATAACGCAGGTCACTGAGAGCGAACTGTCTAGAACCGGGGTATCTCCTTCAGAGCACAGTTATTTCAAGGCCTGGATCTATTGTGGGGGAGGCAACATTTTTACTGCCAGGGAGCAGTAGACTAAATGTCCTCTATTCATGCAATTTCTCACAACAAGCTTTTGATAAAAATGGACCTCCCGTGATCTTTGGCCAAACAGAGCTACTGTATATTGCCAAGTAGGGGCAGATCCACATGCTTTGACCCTACACCAATCAAAGGGTGTAATTAAGGTTTTGTCTTATAAATTAAGTACATATTTGGATATATGTACAAGTCAGAGATAAATATATAAATTTTGGAATTTTGGGCATATAGGTCATAAGAATGGATGGTATCACTCAAGGAGAAAGGGTTGATATTTTTTTAAAAAATAATGAAATGATATAAAAGAGGACATACTTGCAAGAAATATTTGATTTGAACCAAAGAGCCAAGAAGCAGTGTTGAAGCAATCTATACTCCTGCCTTTGCAGAATATATGGTTAGTGGACTGCAAGGCTCTCAGGGAAAATACTGTTTTTTAAAAAAATTTTTAAGTTTTATTTATTTATTTATTTTTAGCGAGAAGGGAATTCAGGGAGAAAGAGAGGAAGAGAAACATCAATGTGTGGTTGCCTCTCACACCCCCCACAAGGGGCCTGGCCCACAACCCAGGCATGTGTCCTAGCCTGGGAATCGAACCAGCGACCATTTGGTTCACAGGCCAGCACTCAATCCACTGAGCCACATCAACCAGGGCAGGAAAACCCTTCTTGATTAGATAGAATCTCTGCCTTAAGGGAATTTATTGCCTCATTTGCCCAACCCAGAGCAGCAGACCACAGTGTAGTAAGATCTGTAAATCTCCCTCTCCTCTCCTCCCTACCTCTCTCCTTTTTTCTCCCTCTCCCTCTTAATGAGAAAATCCCTTTTGTTCTCACTGGAAAAGGAGTGTAAGAATGTTTTTGTTTTACACTCAAAGCAAATTCATTTTGTAACGTGACAAGGGATTACAGAAATCCAGGTCATAATTCATAAAATGACTCAAACTCAGCCTTAAATACTGTTTTTATACTTAAAATAGATTGATAATTTCCCAGTGTTATCTGTAAAATAATAAAAGAAAAGCAACATGGACATACTCATAGAAGTATATGCTTATCTGTCACACACATGACCTAAAAAATAAAAAATTATTTTCTGCATGGTGCACTTGTGAGAAAGCGATTGAAGAAAGTACAGGCTATTTTAAATGGTTTCTTTAAAACATGCACATTCATGCACCGTTTCCATAAGGACAGTGTGAATGTTCAGTCTGGAGAGAGAGCAAATGGGAAGGAAGAGACAGTAACTGTTTGTTGATAATAAAGGGTTGCTATAGAGAAGATGGATTGAATTCATGCTTCCAGATTAAGCACAGGAGAAAGAAACTGAGGCAATTTGGGGACATAATATGAGGAGAGTTTCTCACAGTGCAGAAGTGCAAAGATGGGATGAGCTGCCCTGTGTGGTAGTGACTTCATCCATGGTACTAGTCAGAAGGGGCGATCACAGAGCAATCGAAGAGGTCGAGATGCAATGGCTTGGCTGTGATTCCTAAACCAGAGTGCCTGTCATAGTTCCTGGGGAGCTCTTCAACTGCAGGTCCTTTCCAGCACTTACCTATCTCTCTCTTAGTTATCAAAAGGAAATTTCTCCTTATTAAAATGCTATGTAGTTAACACATGAGAAAAGGTATGATAGAATATTAGCACTGTGCTGCTTCTAATGAGTAAATGGATCTATGTAATTAATAATGGCAGCTGGCTTCATAAAAAGAGAGACAACGGGGAATCATGTGCCTCCTGATGAAAGGACACAGCACCAATGAAGTGCACCTGCCAGAAAAGCAAAACCTAATCTGATCTAGGCCCTAGGTCTTGACTACCAATGGAATTATATATGGGGTTGTGTAATAAATTGAAGACACTATAGAGATCCCATCAGCAGAATCCAGAGTGCAGGAAATTCGATAGGACAAATAGCTAATTTCTTCAACAAGTAAATTATAAGATGTCAAACAGAAGCAGAAGTGAGGGAACCTACAAATTTAAAAATCTCGAGAGAAATATCATGCAAGTGAAATTGATGGACCTTATTTTTTCCTGATTTGTTGTTTTAAAAAGTTTATTAAAAATACAATAAAGATAAAATTTAAAAAACTAAATAAATAAATAAATATTATGAGATAATGCGCCAGAATATGCTTAGTTCAGGGAGTTAGTGTGTTGGAAAGACGGTGATTAATTAGCGTGATGCTGTGTGGGAAAATTTTCATGGAGGTGTTCTAAGCTTATTCCTAAAAACAAAAACATTTCAGGTTGGCAGAAATTGCTCACTCCCTTCTGAAGCTGGCACCATACGACACACAGACAATGGAGAGTCGTGGGCTTCGACGCTACATCATGGAGATGCTACCGATCACCGACTGGACAGCCGAGGCAGTGAGGCCAGCCCTTATCCTCATTCTAAAGAGATTGGATAGAATGTTCAACAAAATCCACAAGATGCCTACTTTGAGGTGAGGAGGCCTCCTAGCCAGCTGTTGATATGGCAAGCCTCAAAGTTAGGGTTTGTCCGTTTTTAAAGCTGTGAGTCAATCTGGACTTAAACGAGTGGCTTGAAAGTTTCCTGTTGGAATGTGTGCATAGCTAAGCAGATATATGAATGCATAAGTAGGTTTATATTTTGAAGAAGTAACACATTTTTAAAATATATATATTTATCTTGAAAAGTCTATTAATTTCTAAGCTATTATGTTCCTTATCTGGCATATATAAGGAATTTGATGTGTATCCTTCCATTCCTTTTGAAATAAAGCAAGACATGCCTTCTTAATAAGACAATTAAGGAGAGAAGACAAACTAATTTGATGTTCCAAATATACTCTATTTAACATTGTATTTTAGGTTTCAAGGTAGAGAAATGTCAAGCTTTATAATAATCAGCCTAGCAGTAGCTTAAAAGATCCTAGGATTGATAACAAATACCTAATTTTCACCTTTCCACCTAATTCAGGTGGTGCTAAATGAACATTATTACCACTCAGTCTCCATTCAGGGGCCTGAAATAGCCATTGGTAGTCTTCCTATGAGCAGACACCTCTAAACCAGTCTCCCTGAAGGTCTGAGCCCAGTTTGAAAGCATGGCCATAGTGAGCCTATAGTTCAATAGAAAAGTGCTAATAAACTGACTAACTTGGAAATTTCAAGTCTGGGTTAGTGAGAGCATTTTCTGTCCTTTTAAACTAAACCCAAAATCAATTCAACTCTTTCCTTAAGCATTTGTAGCTCTTAGTGTTCAATTTGTCAGGAATTTTCCAGGTTTTAGTCTGTGCTCTTCTTCACTTACACAGCCATCAAAAATTATTGAATTTATTAAAAAAAGAAATTGAAAGATTTTATTCTAATAATGAATAGCTTGTTCCTATATCTTTTTATGCCACGGTGAGGGTGGTGAATGTCCACACATTATTCTCTGTGGCATGAAAATGTTTGTCTGTAAAGCACTCCACTTTGCTTCAGTCCCAATGGGAGATTTGTGCCTGTGGGCAAACAGCCAAAGTCTTTTAAATCTTACAAAAGTGTATCAAATAAATTATTTTTTGTTAAATAATTTTGTCTCGAAAGACATTGAACATCCCCACAAGCTGACTCATTTGTCGTATAACTTAGCCCATTATGAAAAACTTCATGCTTCCTAGAAGTAGATTTCTCTATTGATGCTTAGACCTGGTCGATTGTAGGTCGTTTTCCTGGGGTGCATGCTATGAATGTGGGATTGCCTCGGATTTAATGTTTTCAAGTGATCTCAATTCAACAAGAGAAATGTTGGTTGCACCTGACCTGTGAGTTACTCGGGCATCATGGATGTCAATACACCCCCCTGTATGAACATTTCCATTTTGTCATGACAGAGCTGTCATTTTGGTAGGAAATAATAGGCTTAAAAAAATCATCTCCAGGATAATATTTGAAAACAGTGTTGATAACAGTAAAGCCCAACCTGTTTATTTGGGGGCCACAAAGATGACTCTTACATGACAATTGCAGACTGGACTGATTTTTATTACTGAAAATCCTATGTTTATTTAATTGGATTATGTATACCACCTCTATTGCCAAAGAAAGCAGCCAAAACACATCATTACTTAGGAGGACAAGAAAGAACCCTTTTTAAATAGACTAATTTATTCTAATGTGATCTTTTTGGCAGGAGGTAAGCCATGTAAATTCAATTAGTTGCAGTCTAGTGTGAAAGCTGAGGCGATCACCTACAGATAGATTTTACCTAAATAGATTTCAGAAGTGCAACTTGGGGTCGGATTAGTTCTGTTGGCAGTAATTACCTCTTCGATGGATTTCCTAAAAGGGTAGTCTCCCACCGTCTTCTCAGAGTAAAACCAGAGAACTGAAAATGCAACGCATTCATCATCTGTTTTTTTCTTCAATAGATTTTGTCTCATTAGTCGAGTGGGGCAGGAGTGCCTCTGCCAGGCTTTCAGTACCCTCCTCCCTTCCCAGTGTGCTCTGTGCTTTGGAACAACATGGGTAAACCTCATCCCGTGTGAAGCACTTTGTTGTCTCAGACACCTGTCCTGTCTTAGATGGCGTCAGAATCACTGTCTCGTTCACTTGTCTCGGACTGTCTCCAGAAGGGAGCCAAGCTGCTAATGGCTCCTATATTGTATTCCAGGCGACAGGTTGAGTGGGAGCCTGCCAGCAATTTGATTGAAGGGGTTTGTTTGACACTTCAGAGGCAGCCAATCATATCCTTCCTGCCTCACCTTAGGTCACTGATCAATGTCTGTGTCAATCTGGTGAGTAGCCAAGTGGCAATCTTATGAAATTTTGCAAAATTTAACTCTGCTATTGACTTCTCTGAATTGAAGATTTACAGGTCAACCACTTTGTGCCCCTACCTACCCATGAAAACAGACGGCTCAGGTGACATTGAAAATAGTGAGGTACATTTCAAGGTGGTGCGTGGGGAGATCCAGGGGCCCATCCCTATACAGACGGGATTTTGGTGTGCTGCTTCCCATGCACTACTCTGACAATCCACCTCTTCAAGTTGCGCTGAGAGCTGAGGGCTGCCAGTTGGAGAGTGGGGTGGCGGAGACTAGGAGACTACACAATTGGCTAGAGGTTGAGGTAGTCTGGGGTGGGGGACTTTAAAATGTAAAGAGGATTTTTTTTCTTTTTTAGTGCAAAATGACACTGTGAGTTGGCCAGTCTAGGATTTACATGAAGAAAAACAAATTTTCCATGATTTATGTAATATCTAGAGTCTGGTCCTGACAAGGTTTTGTACGATGTGGAAACCATGGTAGAGCATTGCATTGAACGGGATCTGCTGCTTAACTAGTTCAGCAATGAATCAGTAGCTGGAATGCCTAGTGCAAGTAGAGCTGTTGCCATCCTCATTGTTGTCAGTATTTGCTCCATCGAAAAATGTTGACTGCATTCCTTTGAATCCACAAGTAAGTATGTGCAATCTCCTGATTAGAATAGTTTTTGGCTCATCTCTCATTATTTACATAGTTAGTTGTAGACAACATTCTACAAAACCTTGGCTGAATCCAGTGTAACATTTGATCTGACTCCAGACATTACAGCCTTCAGAACAAGGCAACAAGAACATATTGAAAGTAACATGCCCAACCTTCAAATTATTATTATTATTATTATTATTATTATTATTATTATTATTATATGAGACACCCTTACAATGGTTGCATGAAATTGCAATAGTCAAGGCTGGTCATGTGCTCTGTTTGTATTTCAGGTGATGGGAGTGGTAGGACCCTCCAGTGTTGCTGATGGATTACCCCTTCTTCATCTCAGCCCTTATCTCTCACCACCTCTGCCCTTCAGCACAGCTGTTGTCCGGCTTGTAGCATTGCAGATACAGGTGTGACTGCCTTACCTGTTTGTCACGCTCATTAAGTTGCTGGTTGAGGCACCAGATCACGGTGCTCTCTTTTTGTTTTCTGCAAAGGCTGGGCAAAACCTGTGAAACGGAAGTGTGAACATCTCCAAACTTGTACGGGTTTGGAGCTTCAGCCCTGAGCTTGGCCCTAAGTTGTGCTTCTGTAATTCTTCTCGAGATCTCAAAAATAGCAGAGTCATTTAATCCTGCCACAACCTCGGGCACCATGTCAGGCGTTTGAAATGTTGCAGCTACCTTAGGAAAACAATGGCTCGCAGATAATCAGCGCACAATTATTAATTAAAAGAGACGGTAATATTCAAAGTCTGGTTTTAAATTATTTGTAGAAAGAATTGCAATATAAAATTCTTTGAAATGTTATTACTAGACTTTGAATATTTTATTTTTCTTCAATAATTGTGGATTGAATATTGTGAGTGCTTTGTTTAATTCTCCCACTGATTTTATTTCTTAAAATTAAAATAATCATTCCCAAGGCAAAATGTGCAGAATGCAAATTCTCCTGCCTATTTCTGTGTGTTACCTAATTTTAGTGAATGATAAATCATCAGAAAATTCTGTGACCAATGGAAAGTACACAACTGATGTAAATGGATAACTGACCCATCCATTTTCTGACAGCCATGCTTGGTGGTCCATCATCCAGAGAATGGAAAGATGCTAGAAAAGAACTTGAGCAAGGACTGTGGCTGCCATGCAGAAGGGAAACAGTGATGTCCCTAAAGCAATACACTTTAATAACTTGGGTACCGAGATCATTTCTTTCTTTCTGTATTGCTTATTGCTTTCTGGCTTAGAGAAGGCCTTATGCAGGGGTCAGGGGACTTTTAAATAACTTCCAAATGGAACAGGTGGCAAGTTCTCATTTTCTTCCTTTCCTTTAGTCTCTGAAATATTTATTGGTGGTCCCATGGAGAAAATTAATGGGAACATGTGGTTGTTTTGTACTAGACCATAATTTTTCACTTAATATTTAAGATGTTACTGGTTTTTAGGTGTATAGCTCTCAATCATGTCAAGCAAATCATGGTAAAGTATCAGTTTTGAGTGAATCCTATATGCTGCAAAGACGACAATTGAACTCATAGTTTACAGGAGCATCCGGCAGGGAGTCACCGTCTCCGTCGTGCTGTGTTAAAACAAACGTACCGAATGGGTGCCGGGTCAATTAATCTCTTTTTCTATTGCTGCACAGGCTTTAAAAGAAGATTTCCCTTTAAGCCATGTGATCTCCCCATTCACCAATCAAGAGCGAAGGGAGGGGATGCTTTTAAATCTACTCATCCCATTTGTGCTCACAGTAGGATCTGGAAGCAAAGGTCTGATTAATTTAACTAAAGGAAATTATCATTATTGCTTTGTTTTCTTAAATGCCAGGTTTTTATTTCTCTTTCTTTTTCCCATGAAGGCCATCACTGAAGTCGACCTGAATGATTTAAACAGGGTTACCTTAGGAAATAGATTTTCTTTATTTTCTCTTTTTTCACTTTAGCTACCCTGGGTCAAGAGTTTCTCTGCTTGACTTCTTTGAAAATACATTGTAGTTAAAGTCATTTTAGTACAGCACAAATCAGGAGACCATTGTTTCAGTTAAGAAAGTGACATTAATTGAAGTACAGTATAATGTGAATGGACAGGTGCAGGGACTTCATCAACTACTGCCACTGGCTTAGCATCATCTTGCCACTGCCGTTAAATTCCAATATGTTTTCATTACCTTTCTTTCCTGGGGGATTTCTCTCAGGCAAGTTTATATGAAATGTAAAAACTGTACATTATGCATATTTGAGCAGGGAAAAAGGAGATTGAAATGGTAAGAAGGATGTTTGGCTAAGGAACACCAGTCCTTGGGCGCTGACTGGGGAGAAAACAGAGCCAGGAACACTGTTACCGTCAATAGGAGAAGCTGTACTCTATGGGGAAACACCTGCATTTCTAGTTTGGAATTGGAAAGAAAGCTGAATTTTGCTGTGTCGGATGTGGAAAGTCTACCTCGTGACTTGCTTTTCTTTCCACTTCCCTTTTCCAAACTCTGTCCCTCAGATAGCCCGTGGCTGGAGCAGCCGGAGGTGCAGCTGTTACTGCAGACAGTCATTAATGTGCTCCTGCCTCCACGGATCATCAGCACGTCCAGGAGCAAGAACTTCATGTTGGAGAGTTCCCCTGCCCACTGCTCCACCCCGGGGGATGCAGGGAAAGATTTGCGCAGGGAAGGGCTGGCAGAGTCCACCAGCCAAGCAGCATACTTGGGTGGGTACTTTCTCCTTCTCCCTTTCTTTCTCTCTCTATAGACACAAAGACATACATGTATGTATAAGTATGCATGCATGTGTATGTGTATGAGTATACATACATACTTATTTAGTTATATTTCACTTTGACTCAGAAGTATTTTAAAAGACCTCAATCAAGAAAGTGTTTAAAGAATCCCCTTGAGCAAGTAAAAAGCATCACCCTTGCAAAAGAGTCTGGTTTCCTTCAATAAACCTTTGCCAAAGAACAAAGTATGTTCATATCTGTGCTGCCTAAATTACTTGGTCACTTTGCGGAGAGTGTCTGGGCCTGTCAGGAAGGCATCTGCAGTAAAGATTCCTCCTTGCTGACTAAGTACGAGATCACTAATGAGGGTGTCATTGGAGGCTGTTATCAGATCTCGGCCAGGCCAGTGTACACGGACACTGCATGGCACAGCTCCGGGGTATACTGGCTGTCATCTATGTGAATGGAGCCCTGGAGCTGGGCAGTCCACATTCTGTTCAGCAGGACCTGTGGCCTTGCCCTGGCCAGTGTGGCTCAGTTGGTTGAAGCATCATCTCGTAAACCTAAAGGTCTCAGGTTTGATTCCCGGTCTAGGCACATACCTAGGTTACGGGTTTGGCCCCTTATCAAGGTATACATGAGAGGCAAGTGATCATTGTTTCTTTCCCTCTTTCTTCCTCCCTTCCTCTCTCTCTCAGATCAATAAGCATGTCTTCGAGTGAGGATAAACAGAAAAAAAAAACATGATCTTAAAGTATATTATGCCCCCTACTAGCTATTTCTCTTTCCATAAATAGCATATTAAATCTCCATCTTGATCTTCACTGTGGTGAGGCCAGTCAACTTGTTCTCCCATAAGCTTGCCAGTTCCCTTCTCCTCCACTCCTACTTTCCTGTTACCCGATCCCTGCCTTTAACTGGCTCCTGACCCATGCAACACTGGAAGGCCACTCCTTGGTCCTGAATAAACTAAGCCACAGCACTGGTAATAAAGAACATGCCAGCAGGAAATCTCAAAAGGAAGAAGTTGAGAAAATCTTGCCTGACATTTTTCAATTCATCAAAGCAGATCTTGGTGGGGAGTAGAAGATGAATACCTACACACCTGTAAAAACGGGTCCTTTGTGTTTGGAGGGTGTGAGGTATTTGGGCTGTATTATAGGGCTGCATTGGAAAATGATGTGATTGACAATGAGAATGAAAAAGGGAGAAAAAAGAAACAAAGATGCATGTACACAAGAGCTACCCACATGGGCTTGGTTGCCAGAGGCATGAGAACATAGGATTCAGATAAAATCTAGACTATGGGACAGAGCCCTGTGTGAGGTTTGGGATGGAGAAAGAGGGCTTCACATATAAGACAAGAATAGGAGAAAACAGGTGACTATTTTTAGTTCTCTCCATTTCCTGCCATTTTGATAAAAGCAATTCCTTTGGTCACTCAGCCAAGCTACTGGAGCTCTATTTTAAATTTATTTTTACATCTATTTTGAGCATTCATATGCACTCAGCAGTGTTCTCTATTCTTTACATTATATCACATCGCACCCTTATAATGACTCTAGGAAATAGATATGTCATGTTAGGAGTGAAGAGGCTAAGGCCCAGAAAGGCTGAGTAACTGGCATATCAAAATTTCCAATCTAGCCCCAGAGTGCCTGCTCTGAGCCCTTTGTGGTTCTGTTTATGTGCTGGGCTGATGGAGGTGAGGGTGGGAGTAGAATGGCAGAAACCCGGAGAAGGCCCGCAGGCACAGAGCAGTAGAAATGTCACCAGGATCAGGGTGGGGAAAGAAGAGTGTTTCTTTTTGTTCATTTGTTTGTTTTTTGAGGAAGAGGAATTGGAGATGACTGACTGCTGTGAAAAGTGAGATTTTCAGGAGGGAGATAGGTAAAGAAGAATCTTGCAACATCTCTCTCTGTGTTATACGGTGTGGTTTTCTCGCAAAAAGGCTCTAAATAGATGGTGAAGGCGTGTGTGACTCTTGTGGGCTTTGGGGAGTTAGATCTGAGTGTCTTTTAGTTGCTGAGATGAGCTTCCAGACACAATCAAGAAGGCCCGGGTCCCCTCGTCTGCCCGTGGCCGACTCTAGGGGCGGAGCTGGTGGCAGACCAAGCTCCCATCAATCTGACATCTTTACAACTTTCTGTTGGTCCTGACACACTGCTGGGGAATTCTGCTTTCTGAAAAAAAAAAGTTATAGATTGTAACATGGCTGTCAGAATCTGGGAGGAAAGAGATAATGTGAAAGAAATCCAACAGGGCTTAGTAATAGTAGGTATTATGTGCAAACGGGAAGGATATACTCAATCACTCCTCTGGGGAGCAGTTCAGGGTGGGGTCCAGAGATCTGAGAAGGGAAAGGACTTTTTTTATTAACTTTGTGAATGTCTACATCATTTTATTTTACTTTAAATAACAACAATATATTATTTCTATGCTTAAAAGAGAAATATTTTAAAACACCCATGTTTTAATTTAGATTGTGACTGATAAGCTGGCATTACCATAAAGCCACTACAATAGAATGTTTGGAAAGCAAAATATTAGCCACACATCATGTTTATAACACATTTTCCTTTCAATTCTATGAACTGCTTTGCAATGTATTTTCAAAAATAGTAGTTAAATGCACCTAAGAAAGATATTTGCGCCCTCCGATTCAGAATCCAAACATGTCTACCAGACAGATTTTCCTGCCAGAACCCTCTCACTCAGGAGTATATGTAAGTTCTTAAAAGCATGGAGAGAGTTTAGAAATTTAGAAATGTTTTGATGCACCAAGGGCTGTGGGTGTGGGCTGTTGGGTGTGGGCAGGGGTCCTCGAAACACAAGACTGTGGGCTCATTCTTCTCTCTTCCTGCTATGAAGCTCTGAAGGTGATTCTCGTCTGCTTTGAGAGGCAGCTGGGAAGCCAGTGGTACTGGCTGAGCCTCCAGGTGAAGGAGATGGCCCTGCGGAAGGTGGGAGGCCTGGCCCTGTGGGACTTCCTCGACTTCATCGTTCGGACCCGAATCCCAATCTTTGTTCTCTTGCGCCCGTTCATCCAGTGCAAGGTGTGCTGCATGCTTCTCCTTCTAAAAGTACAAGCCCCACACATGTGCTGCTGTCCCGGTTAAGGCAGGATTACAGTGGCAGTGTTCATGGGGCATGCTATAGCTACTGAGTAGGACCTGTTAATATCATGCTTGATGAGAACAACTCAAAAATGTATCCCACAGGATAAAATTTCATGTTAGAAGTAGCTCCACGGTCTATAGAACTTTGCCTTCTCCACAGCATCACCCCCCACAAAAAGGACCGACCCAGTGGAGTTATCTGGGGAATGTTCCTTCTTCAGTGGTTTGACTGACATCTGATTTAAAGTAAACATTAGAAAGTTGGGGCCGCTAATGCGTCTCACGCTCTTCTTCTGAGACACTCAGTGTTCTGTTTCATTTTGTTCATTTATTATATTTTTTTCCTTTTACTCTTTTCATGCCCAGTTTCCTGTGGCAGTGATTCAAAGCAATGTATTGATTGAGCACTTCCTGTGTAAAGCACCATTCTGAAAGCTTCTTATGGATTACCCTATTTAATCCTCACAACCAACTATAAAATAGATAGAATGATTAGCCCACTTTACAGGTGGGGAAACTGAGGACCTGAGAATCTCCATCTTCCTTTCAGCTTCTGGCCCAGCCAGCAGAGAATCACGAAGAGCTGTCTGCCCGGCAACACATTGCTGACCAGCTGGAGCGGCGCTTCATTCCACGCCCTCTGTGTAAGAGCTCCCTCATTGCCGAGTTCAACAACGAACTAAAAATTCTGAAAGAGGCAGTTCACAGTGGGTCAGGTGTGTATGGTGTTTTCTTAATTTGTTTGACTAACGGCACTCACAGTTTACAAGGAATGCCACTGTTCTGGCTGTGGCTCCTTTTGGAACCATGTATGGGTTAGCCATTTCAGTCCACTGGTAGACTTGACCATGTGATCATTGACAACAACAAAAAATCAGGGGGGATTATGGGAGTTTAATTTAACTCCCTTTAAACCATTTTTGCAATCTTCATTTCAGTAGTTATGCTCTTTCTTAACTGTGGGGAGAAAAGTATTTTATAATCTTGTCTTCATTTCCTTTTTGCAAAGGAGAAGGGGGACTTGCATTCATTGAGCATCTATTATATGGTAGATTATTTCATTAGTGTTATTTCATTGAATCCACATAAATACCTAAAGGTGCATAACTCAGTCCACTCATAGTATGAGGAAACAGACTCAACAAGTAATTTACATGACAGCGACAACAGCAGGGGACTTAAAACAAGGTCTGTATGGTTGATTATAAAGCCTTTAACTTTTCACAAATTGGAGGGAGAGAGGGTTGAATGAGAACTGGCAGACTAGGAGATATTTTCTTTACATTATTCAAAAGATTTTCTTTGGGAATATATTGTTTACTTTCTACAATAATGATTAACAGCACATTGCCAAGGAAGGCAAATAAGTCATCTGCCATTAGAGGGCAGTCATTACCCACGAGTAGAGTATTACATGCACAGCTTTTCCCTTTTATCTTTGCTTACAAAATATTAAAGACAAAAGTTTTGACAAATACAATCTTGGTGAAATTTCCACAGAGCCATTCAGATATTCTGCTTTATGATAAAATAATTTGACATAGAACATAGGGGGTATTTTATAAATTGTAATTTCCTTAGGAAAGAATGAGAGAACAGTTTTGATTATATGTTCTGATTTTGATTGTGAAGTTTCTATCAGACAATGCATTGACTTCTTCTATATGCTTATGTCAGGTCAGACATATTTCTAGTAAAATCCAGCAAGTCGGGAGCTATGATTCATGTCAAAATGAATTTGCATTCTACCAGCCTCAGAAAATGAAATTGAAAAGCAGTAAGAGAAGAAACAATGTCAAAGCATTTTACATTGTTAGAAATTTCGGGGTCCCATATGGAAACCGTTCAGTTTACAAGCGTATCACTGGCCAATTTTTATTTTTTCTTATTTTGAAAAAAACGTTCTCACTTCCATTCGCTACTTTGTCCTAAAGATTATTTATCAGGGACACACCACTTAACTGACCTTTCTTTAAAAATGCAAGTGGTCAGGGAGGGGTTTGAAGCGAACACTTGTTTTCAAAATCCTCACTGTGGATTTTCTTTGGCATCTCACCCTCCTAGCCTACCAAGGGAAGACGTCCATCAGTACAGTGGGCACCTCCACCTCGGCTTACCGCCTGAGCCTGGCCACCATGTCCCGCTCCAACACAGGCACTGGCACCGTCTGGGAGCAGGACAGTGAACCCTCCCAGCAGGCTTCGCAGGACACTCTGAGTCGGACTGATGAGGAGGATGAGGAAAGTAGGTCACCCCACAGAATCCGGCAGGTGGGGGGCAGGTGGTGTGACAACAGCTTGGCCATGCGAAAGAGGGATTGGGAAGGGCTTCTGCCTTTCCATCCCTTTCCGGTTCTGATCCCCTGGTCATTTTTACAAAAAGAATTTCAAATGGAATTGTGGCTGATTCTATGATTCCCACTGCCTGTTCTTCTATAAATATCTTGAAATTCTTGGTCTTTTGGAAAGAATTCTGGCCAAAAGTAAACCTTTGCTTTGAGCTTATATATTCAACCTTTTCCACTCTCGTTTAAATTGTGCTTAAATAATGAAGGGAAGTATTTTCCCCTTTCTCCTGGCCATCGGTCATGCTTAGAGGGTTGATCCCTTTACATGATCCCATTGGACAAGGAAGAATGAGGACTGAGAAGACACCAGTCTGCTAAGCTCTCTAGAATGTAACCAGCATGCTGTCCGGAGGGAATGTAACCCAGGTTTGTGCTAAGCATGCCCCAGTGACTGGAGCAGGCGGGGAGCTTCAAATGCATCTGCTTAAGACTTGGTGTTATGAAATGAGGGAGCTTAGTAGGAATAGATTTTTTCATTTTTATTTTTATTTTTTTTACATTCAATTTTATTCTGTGTTAGTTTCAGATGTACAGCAAAGTGAGTAGGAGCAGGTTTTTAAAAGTAAAAGGTGAACAGTTCCATTAAATACCACTGTTATTTAATGTTTTAAAAATATTTCATTATCTTCCAACACAAGTGTGTGTTAAATGCACTCTGATGTAATATTTATAGCAAAGTGTGCTGTCATGCCTTAGGACTCAAAACAAGGTGAAGGGATTAAGCAAAAAAAATTAAATTAAAATAAAATAAAAATATACAATAAACTTCTTGGCATAGACAACAGCAAGGTGATTACCAGAGGTAAACAGGGGTTGGGGAGTGGGAACAGCGGGGAAAAATGATGATGGAAGGAGACTTAACTTGAGGTGGTGAACACACACTCACACCATGAAAGCAATGTCTAAATCTTCACTCAGAGCCCCTTCATATGAAACAAAAAGGCCCACTATGAACTAAATTAAATAGAGGAAAAGGGGGTTGAGGTTAGAATTTTAATGAACTGAGATGAATGAAAGTATTTTCATACCCTACTACAGTTGGATGTGTAGGAGGAGAGAAATAAATGCTTTTTCAAAGCACATATCAACAATGTTAGCAGGCTTGGTTCCAGGGCTAGTCAGCCAGCAAAGTGACAGTTATGTGGTTCTGCACCCAGCCTGCAGACGTCCTTGTTTCTGAATCACCCAAGTCACTGCTGATGGAAGTATCCCGAAAATTATAATCAGGGAAATTTTGAAAAATCTTGAAAAAAAAAACAAGAAAACAAAGTGAGAGAGATAAGGATCAGCAGTTTGAATATTTGTTAAGTCCTAGTAATAGTCAAGAACTTAAAGTAGTATCTGTTTTTCTTTAATGCTTGAAGTATTCTCTCTGCAGTTTTTTTTAAATGATGGAAAATGATACAACTTATCATTAGTAGAGCTGAATGTATTTTTCAGGTAAACATATGACAAGCAGATGACCTAGGTGCGAGGAAGGAGCTAGGGGACAAAGTAGAGAAGACATAAGCAGAGATGGCACTGACTAAATGCCAAACTCATACAATGATGAGCATGCAGTTTTTTGCTAATAATTCTGGTCTCAGACATCACAACCATCCCAATGAAAACAGGGTTGCTAACAAACGTTGTAGTGTGATTGTGATGTGGGTGTGTATTAATTTATATGAGGTGGGGTATGAAAGCCAGATGGTTGACTGCTCTGAATTAAACTGTTTTCCCATTTAATTATCAAACCTGTATTAAGAAATAGCAGAATCAAGATGAGGAACAATAAAGTATGAAAAAGACATGTACTCTGCCCTTTAAGATTTTAGAGGTCTTGTAGAGGAGATGACAGACGTTTTCTATAGAGAACACTTAACAAGAGAATGAATGCAAGGCAGCACATGATTAATCACCAGACAAATATTGAGGGAGGGTTAAGTGAGGCAGGAGTGTGAAAAAGTTGGGCCGGAGGGGGGGAGGGAATCAATGAGATCTGGAAAGGTCTTTGAATAGCTTACTCTACCCTACCACATTTTTCATGACTTTTAAGGCACATTTACTTGTTTCTTCTCTGTACATGCACCTAGAAACAAAATACCATTCTGTAACAAAAAGCAACTTCAAGCCAGTCATTATGTGGCGAATGAAAACTTCTAGCCCTTTTCACATTCATTGTCTTGTTTTGAAATAAGTGTCATTAAAAATATGACCACTTGGAGTATTTTAAATAAGTGATGGCAGATGACCTTAGATGGTAGCAAAAGTTCACCAAAACCCTATGTTGGACAAAATATGTTCCCCGTTCAGTGGCAAACAACATTAGCTCACTTAGAACAAGCTCACTTTGTCACAAATTATGGGCTAAAGTTAAATTTCATATGGATTTGAATATATTAATTTCTGCTTTTACAAAGAAAGCAAGACTACATACTTAAAACTTAAAATTTAGGTTAAAATAAACACTTATTTATGAACTTTTAGGTTTTAAAAAATGCTTTCCCACAAATATCTGAAATATATTCCCTCAGCAATCTAAAAATAATTTGATGTACTGAGTGTAGTGTTTGAATGTTAAAGAAAAGTACTTGACTTTTTCAATAACAAGTGCCTTATTGAACTACTCCTGAAATGTTTAAAATACTATAGTCCAGCTTTTCTGAAACCTTGAAATTGCAGATGTCCTTTGACTTTCACAAATAATCTTCTTGTAAAAATGGACAAGAAGTTCATATTTATGTCAGGAAGGCTGTTCAAATGTGAGAGTTGTGTGGATATGAAGAATTATTATTTGTCCCTTTGTACAGATTAAAAACTAAGAACCTAAAGGTCATTCTTTCAAAAAGGAGATACTTTCACAAAGCTTTATTGCCAAAGCCTCTGTTTCCTTCATCCAAATGAACTAAGCAGTTGCTTTAATTTGATGTTCTATTTACATTCCCAAGGCAACAATGTTCAGTTACTCTAGAGGCTAAGCTGTTAAGGTCTCAGTTTTTATGCAAATAGGGAAAATGTTTCTTGAGAGCCCCAGGTCTTAGTTTTGAATCTGTGCAAAGGAACAAATGATAATTGAGCTGTAGAGACTGCCCTAAGGTTGTATCTGAGCCAAGGAGGAAACCCACATACAAATCTGGTTCCAGTTTTCTGATCGATGTCAGAGCTTTATAACACCCCCTTCTTCTGCCCCTTCCAGATGACTCTGTGAGCATGCCCAGTGTGGTAAGTGAACAAGAAGCTTACCTCCTGAGTGCCGTTGGAAGGAGGAGGTTCTCCAGCCACGTCTCTAGCGCGTCTGCACCTCAGGCTGAGGTGGGCATGTTACCTAGCCAAAGGTAAAGAGACATGGATACCTTATACTCTGACTTTGGGGAAAAGTAGTCTAAAAATTCACTCCTGTTATTCGGAAAAGGCTGAAAGAGGAGCAAACAATCAATGTTTTTAAGTAGACCATTCAACAAAGGACTTTTTGACCAGGGATGGTACAGGCAACAATTAGCAGAGTGTTTTCTAAGCCAGGGCAGTGGTAGGGATTTCAATTTCTGATCCAAGCATTTGTTTCTCCTTAAAGATTTTCCATAAATAGATGCAGGGTCTTCTTTCAAATGACATTCTCATATTTCAGATATATAATTAGCTAAGCTAATAATGAGTACCTGGCAAGTGTACAGGACTAGCCTGATGTATCTGGTAAAGTTTAGACTTCTGGTATGTCATCAGTATTTGGTTGGAGGCAGTGAGGCCCAATCAAACAGAAAAGGACTTATGCCACCATGTGTGACCTTGGTCATTTAACTAGAGCCCACAGTTTTCCCCTCTGTGAAATGAGGAGGCTGGCTAAAAGGATCGTTAAGTCATTTCCTTATCTATAGTTCTATAACTCTATGACTAAACCCTCTAAAACATTTTCCTTGGTGTTCTCTGCTTCCTAAGAATATATAGTAAAAGCTTTATAAAATAATCTGACATAAGAGTCAAAGCATTATCTATTTCAGAGCCAATTATATTTTTACTTGAGGAACTGAATTCTTTCAAAGAATTGGCTTTATTTGTGGGGTTTTTTT
>VMDR010006658.1:0-44305 GCA_007922815.1 Macrotus californicus
TGACTGATGGGCACTTAGGTTGCTTCCAGCACTTGGCTATTGTAAATTGTGCTGCTATGAACATTGGGGTGCATAGGTTCTTTTGGATTGGTGTTTCAGGGCTCTTAGGGTATAATCCCAGCAGTGGAATTGCTGGGTCAAAAGGCAATTCCATTTTTAGTTTTCTGAGGAAATTCCAGACTGTTTTTCACAGTGGCTGCACCAGTCTACAATCCCACCAACAGTGCACTAGAGTTCCCTTTTCTCCACATCCTCTCCAACACTTGTCTGATGATTTGTTTATGATGGCCATTCTGACTGGTGTCAGGTGGTATCTCATTGTGGTTTTAATTTGCATCTCTCTGATTGCTAGTGATGCTGAGCATCTTTTCAAATGTCTCTGGGCCCTCTGTATATCCTCCTTGGAGAAGTGTCTGTTCAAGTCTTTTGCCCATTTTTTAATTGGATTTTTTGTCTTCCTGGAGTGGAGTCATATGAGTTCTTTATATATTTTGGAGATCAAATCCTTGTCCGAGGCATCATTGGCAAATATGTTTTCCCACGTAGTTGCTTCTCTGTTCATTTTAATGCTGTTTTCTTTTGCCATGCAGAAGCTTTTTAATTTGATAAGGTCCCATTTGTTTATTCTTTCCTTTATGTCCCTCGCTTTAGGGGACACATCAGTGAAGATGTTGCTGCGTGAAATATCTGAGATTTTCCTGCCAGTGTTTTCCTCTAGGACTTTTATGGTGTCATGATGTATATTTAAGTCTTTTATCCACCTTGAATTTATTTTTGTGTGTGGTGTAAGTTGGTGATCGAGTTTCATTTTTTTGCATGTAGCTGTCCAAGTCTCCCAACACCATTTGTCGAAGAGGCTATTTTTACTCCTTTCTATGCTTCTTCCCCCTTTGTCAAATATTAATTAACCATAGAGACTTGGGTTTATTTCCAGGCTCTCTGTTCTGTTCCATTGGTCTATGTGTCTGTTCGTATGCCAGTACCAGGCTGTTTTGATTACAGTGGCCTTGTAATACAGTTTAGAACTTTTCATCCCAAGGAAGCAAAATACACATTCTTTTCAAATGCTTTATCCCCATTTGACAGAGAAGGAGCCATGAAACAGGACGCTGGCCGAGCAGGCTCTCCCCACCCCCACCACTACACAGCTCGAGAGTGAGGCCTCCCTGCAAGCCCTGCTCTGGCTCCACTCCACTGCCTGCTCACTGAGCAGACTTGCAGCAGCTCTGGGCTCCACCACAGAATTGTCCACAGCTCTCAGCCTGACCTTTGGTATTCAGTTCACCCGTGCAGTGTGCCTTCTTATCCTCCCTAGTCATCCCTGTCTGAAGCTGGCAAAAAAAAGCCATCATTTTATTGAGAATTTTGCCAGTCCAAGGGTAAAGGGACCTGGCCTTTATGAGCTCCCCACAGGGTTAGGTTGGATCCCTCAGCCTGGTCAAATTCCGATTTTTTCATGGCACAACATTCAGGAGCTGTGATATATTTCTCCTCCCTGCTCAGGAGAGCCTCAGAGTTTGTCCTTGACCTCCACAGACATGGGGGCTGGGACAGGGCTGTGTCTGAGGAGAGAGCTCCAGACTTGATGTGGTGCTCCATGGGTACCTGTGACAGGTTGGCCTGTCACCTGCAAGCACCTTACAGAAGGTACTCTCTATTCTTATAAGGCTATCAGAGTTGGTAAAGCATCTTCATGGAAGTGGACAATTTGATCTTTGTCCCCCCCTGCTAGGCAATGCCACATAACATCATTTCCAAGTGGAGAATAAAGCTCCCCATGGGTAATTCAAGGTCACATGGCTTGGAAGAAATGAAACTAAAATTCTGAGGTGGGCGAGTCGGTCCCCCTCTTCCTTCCTCTGCAACATCTCTGGGTTCCAGCTTTCTCCTGTCCAAGGTGAGAAGGTCAAAGAAGTTGTTGGTTTTTAATCTTTAATGATTTACAATTGAAATCTCAGTTACACCGTGTATGAATGGAATTCTGTCTCACAAAACCCATGCACTGAAGTTCCTCAGACTGCGACCTTCCTTGGAAATAAGATTTTTGCCAATGCAACTAGTTAGGATGAGGTCATACTGGAGCAGGTGTCCTTCTAAAAAGGGGAAATTGGAACACAGACATTCACTCGGCACAACGCAACAGAAGGCACAAATGTCCACCGTTGCCAGCAAAGCGCCGGGAGCTAGGGGGAGGCCTCCAAGCCACCAGTGCTGCCCACACCCTGAGGTCAGACTTCTGGTCTCCAGAACCCTAGGATAATACCCTTTTGTTGCTCTGAGTCCCCAGTTCATGCTACTTTGTTACAGCAGCCCCAGGAAACTAATACGTGCCTTAACATACATTCACAGTACCCAGTTGGTAGGTCCCTTAATTTTAATTCTAGTTTCTACATGTTTCAGTGTGTCTTTAGCTAGCAATGGGGGTGGGGGCAGTGGAGGAAGTGAGGGTAGAGCTTTCTCTTTCTACAGCTGCAGACTAAGCAAGAGAGAGGCATCTCTGTGACCTCCATGAGAGATGCATGTACACAATATATAAACCTCCCTACAGTTTCCTCCCTAATTCTGCTGAAACCAGCCCCCAGCCCCTTGCTCTGCTGTTCTGAAGTAACTCAGAGTATCCTGCACTGTATTCCCGGAGTAAAAACATTTATCCTACCCACACACAAAAATGAGCAAAGCCACCTCCCTCCTCCCTCTCTCTCTCCCTGCCCCTGGGGCTTTCTCAGACCCCTCCAGAAGCACTAGAATTTCAGTGCTTCAGAGCATAAATTAATGCGATGTAACTGGAATACACACAAGAAGCCCAGGAATTTCGTGATTTCCAAACAAGCTGTTCCGACAAACATTTATTATAGCTGTGTACCAGTAAGTAATGTATTGATGACAGGCATGGTTTATTATGAGCAACATTATTACTGTACAATAGTCCAAAAGCTGGGAATCCTGAAATGAACAAGAAACAGACCCTGCCTCGACTGAAAAAGGAAGTGGGCAGAAATGCAGAAAAGATTTCTCATAACACAAAAGGAGCTAGCATGTCCTCAGTGCGACCGGGTCCCAGGTAGTTTCCTGGATACTGCGTGTGTTATCTCTCTGAACCCCCATCTTGGTTCTGAGACATGATCCTATTCGTGTCCATGACATCATGAGGAGAAAAATTCTGAGAGGTTAACCAGCTTCCCTGAGTTAAGACAATCAGTAAGTGGAAAAAGTGGAATTCAATCTCTGTTTGCTTGATCTCTCAGCCTCCTGATACACCCTCCCTGCATGTGATTGGAACCGTAACAACCCATAGAATTAAGTGCTACGGGAAAAGAGAGGGGTAGCAGTTCACTCCCCTTCTGTGGGCTAACGGGAAGACACCAAAGCCGCAGAATAGTGGGGCTTTAGGTTTACAAGTGGGAAAAGGACATTCCTGCTCAGGAAACACATGCACAGAAAATGGAAAACATAAGGAGCCTAGCCGGACTAGCAGAGGAACGGGTGGGGAAGGGGGGGGCCACATTGTGAGAGCCTAGTGATCCCTGGTAGGGGCTTCCTCCTGGGGCTAATCAAAATCTGTCCTGCAGAATTGGTGAATTACTCCCCTTTCCCATTCTGTATCTACATTATTTCCTGGGTTGTCAAAAGGCTAATAGTTTGGCACCCAGCTCTTTAAAAAATGCTTCCTTTATGTGGTTAATGAACAGGCATAAAATTCATAGCATATATATTCATATGTTTACACCAAGCAATGTGGCAGGCTTTGGGGATACAACACGCCCTTATCAATACTGGATAGTTGGTTGGCTGGTTGGGTTGGTTGTGTATTTGCTTGATGGGATGTATAATGAATTACCATAAGCTCCCTAAATTCAGAGTTCATTTCATGCTCACTCTTCCATTACCCCAGTGCCTATGACCATACCTCATACAATAATGACAGTTGGCCTCAATAATTACTGTCTGAATGCAAGATAAGATGGACAAGTGAGTGAAATGTTTATAAATGAAGGAATGCATGAGAATATAAATGAGTGGATGGATCGAGTGCATGTACAAATGAATGAATGAACAAATTTCCATCCCATCCTTATCTTTCCCATCAGGGTATGGAGATTTTTGCTATATGTATCATATTCTCTTTACATTTCTTTCAACCTCTTTCCCCTAAAACACAATCCAGAAGGAGCCTGAGAGAGAGTAATATGGCCATGGATTCTTCCAGAGAGAGGAATATGTCCATGGGTTCTTTTCATTTTCTCATTGAACTTTATAAATTGGGTATTATTGTAGACCCACATGCATCTCTAAAAAGCAAAGCAAAGAGCTATAGTCTACTCAGTTCCTGCCAGTGGCAATATCTTCTAAAACTGTAGTGAGTCATCACAATCAGGATGTGGACATCGGCAGAGCCCAGACACAGGACACTGTCATCATTGCTGGGGTCCCTCCTGTTGCTCTCTTACAGAGACTCCCCTCCCTGCCCCCCACCCTCCTAACCCCTGGTAGCCACTTACAGGTTTTCCATTTCTATAATTTGCTCATTTCAAGAATGGTAAATAAATGGAAACATACAATAAGTAAGCTTTTGTAATTTTTTTCTCAACATTATTCTCTAGCAGCTCTTCCAAGCTGTTGTGCATATCAATAATAGGTTCTTTTTGGTGCTGAGTAGCATTTGATTGTATGGATTCACCACAGATGGTTTAATCGGTCTCCCATTGAAGGGCATTTGTGTTGTTTCCAGTTGTTTTGGGTTGGGTTTTTTTTTGACTGTTACAAATAACAGCCTGTTTTCGTGTACATGTTTATACATAAACCTAAGCTTTTATTTCCCTGGGATAAATGAACAGAAGTGCAATTGTTAGATGTTAGTGTTTTAAGAAACTGAAGAACTGTTTTCAAAACACCCTCACCGCTTACTTTTTCATACGTGAGTGAGCCAGTAAGGACGTGGAGAAGCCAGGGAGTTGCCAGTAAGGTCGTACATGGCCGGGGGGAGGGGACATCTTACAGGTACACTACACCGTCGTGTGTTGTACATGTGTCCTTTGCAGCAGGCATGTAGTGATGTCTTATTGATATTCTAATTTGCACTTTTCTACTAGCTAATGATGTTGAACATCTATTTTTTCACATGCTTGTTTGCCATCTGTGGACCCTCATCTGCAAAATGCCTGTATTTGTCGCTAGCCCATTTTCTAGTTGAACTTTTTTCTGATTGAGTTTTGGAGCTTTTTAAACAGTCTAGACGGTAGGTCTTTGTCAGACGTGCAGTTTGCAAATGTTTCCTCTTGTCTGAGTTTGTCTTTCACCTTTCTCACAGAGTCTGTCACAGAGCAAAAGCTTTCCATTTTGATGAAGTTCAATTCACCAATTTTTCTTCTTATTAATTATGCTTTGGGGGGTTTTAAATATCTTTAATTTTTACTTTTTTTCCACTACAATTTACATTTAACATTAATTTGCATTGGTTTCAGATGGACAGCACAGTGGTTAGACACTCATGTACTTTACACATTGTTCCCCCTGATATTTCCAGTGCCCACCCGGCACCATACAAAGTTATTACAACATTATTGACAATAATGTTACAATAGCATTTCTTATGTTGTACTTTACATCCCTGTGACTATTTTATAACTACCAATTTGTATTTCCTAATCGCTAATCTTCTTCACTCCGTCCCCCAACCCCCTACCTTCTGACCACTCTCAGTGTTCTCTCAATCTATGGGTCTGTCTCTGTTTTGTCTGTTTGTGCATCTTGTTCTTTAGGTTCTACATATGAGTGAAATCATTCAGTATTTGTCCTTCTCTGACTGGCGTATTTCACTCAGCATAATACTCTCTAGGTCCATCCATGTTGTCACAAAAGGTAAGATTTCATTCTCTTTCTATGGTTGAGTAGCATTCCATTGTATACCGGTACCACAGTATTTTCATCCACTCTGGTGTTGATGGGCACTTGGGTTGCTTCCGTCACTTGGCTATTATAAATAATCCTCTGGTATAAATCTAGGAACACATGTACAGAATTTATATGCTAAAAGCCACAAAATTCTGATGAAAAAATCAAAAACAATCAAAATAAATATAGAGACATATTTTGTTCACAGATTGTAGGACCTAATATAGTGAAGATGTCAGTTCTCTTCAATTTCCTTAATTCTTAACAGGGCAATCCAAATGATCTGCGATACCTCGAGTGAGCAGTGGTGTTTTGTATTTTTTGAGAAATTGTCCCATTTTATCTAGGTTGTCAAATCTATGGGTGTACAGTTGTACATATTATTTCTTTATTATCGCTTGAAGGTCATCAGGGTCTATAGTGATATTCCTTCCCTTCTTCCTGATAGTAGTAATTTATGTATTCTCTCTTTTTCCTTGGTCAGTGTTCCTACAGGCTCATAAATTTTATTGATCTTCTAAAAGAAACAGTTCTTCATTTCATTGATTTTTCTCTAATACGTCTGTTTTTTATTTCATTGATTTCTGCTTTTCTCTATTATGTCCTTCCTTCTGCTTCCATTTGGGCTTATTTTTGTTGTTGTTATTTGTTTGTTTGTTTAGGTTCTTAAGGTTGGAGCTTAGGTTAGTGATTTGGAATTTTCCTTTCTAATACCTGCAGTCGGTGCTCTCAGTTCCCCTCTCAGCATTGTTTTAGCCATAGCCCACAAAGTCTAAATATCGTACTGCCATTTTCATTCAATTCAATGCATTTCTTTCATTTCCCTTGAGACATTTTTTTGATGCATAGATTATTTAGAAGTATGTTGTTGAATATGCAAGTGTTTGGAGATATTCCCGTTATCTCTGTTAATAACCCCCAGTTAAATTCACATTGATTGGGGAACATATGATACGTGATTTAAACTCTTAATTTACTGAGGTCTGTTTTAAGGCCCAGGAAGCGGTCTATCTTATATATGTTTCATGAACACTTGAAAAGAACATGTATTCTGCTGCTGCTGGGTGGAGTGTTTTATAAATGTTGATTCAACCCTTTTAATTGCTGGTGTTGTCAAGTTCTTCTGCATCCTTGATGATTTGCCGTCTGGCTGTTCTTTTGGTTATCAAAGAGGATGTTGAAGCTTCCAACTATAGATATTGATTTGCCCATTTCCCCCTTCAGTTCTATCAGTTGGGTTCACGGATTTTGCAGCTCTGTTTTTGGTACATACACATTTAGGGTTGACTTTTTCTTGGTGGGTTGGCCCTTTTATCTATGTTTCTTTATATCTGGTAACTTTCTCTGATATTAATATAGTCACCCCTGCTTTTCTTTGATCAATATTTGCTAATTAATTAAAATTTAAAAATGTATTTTTTCATCATATCATGATGTTTGAAGTGAGTTTTTTGTGGACAGCAGATAGTTGAGCCACACTCATAAAATGAGCTTTTTCATCTTCTCTGCTAATGTCTGTCCAGATTAAATGTAAATTCAACCATCTACATAATGCAATTATTTATATTTGGGCTTATAAGTGCCGTTTTATTTTTTATTGTTGTTTTCTGTTTGTTCTGATTGCATTTCTGTCTTCTTTGTCCTACCTCCTTAGCAGTTATTAGAACATTTTTTAGAATTACATTTTGATTCAGCCATAATATATTTGAGTGTATCCCTCTGAATAGCCTTTTTAATGGGTGCCCTGCTCTTAACATTCTGTATGTAAAACTTACCGTAGCCTACTGGCACTATGCTCCTTTTACATCCCTCGGCCCAGCCTCCTTTGTCACTGTTTTAAATATTTCCTCCACATGTGTTTAGAACAGAGTTACAATTTTTGCTTCAACCATCAAACGTAATTTAGAAAACTTAAGAAAAAAAGGAAAGTCTGCTCTGTTTGTGTACATTTTAGCTTACTGTGCTCTTTTGTCCTTCATGATGTTCCAAAGTTACTTCTGTTCACATTTCCTTTCTGGTTAAAAGACTGTTTCAGCCATTTGTTACGGCAGGAATGCTAGGGAAAAATTCTGTTTTTATTCACCTGAACATGTCTGGATTTCCCCTGCAATCCTAAAGGAGAGTTTTACTACGTCTGGTATTTTGGTGTTACAGTTCTTTTTAATTTTTTCAGCAATCGAAAAACGTGCCCATGTCTTCAGGGCATCTGTGATTTCTGATGGGTGATCCACTGCCATTCAAATTGCCTTTCCCCTGTGAGTAAACTAATAAGTCATTTCTTTCTTGCTATTTTTGATATATTTTCTTTCTTTTCAGTTTTCTGAAGTTTGAATATGTTGTGTCTTGGTGTGTCTTTCTTTGGGTTTATTCTGTTTAGATTCACTCAGCTTCTTGAGTATGTAGGTTTATGTCTTATACAATATTTGGGAGGTTGTCAATAATTATTTCTTTGACTATTTTTTCAACCTTTCCCTCTTTCTCTTCTCTTTCTGGGAGCTCTCATGATGAAAGTGTTACATCTTTTGTTACAGTCTCACAGGTCTCTGGGGCTCCCTTTGTTTGTTTTTTGGTTTACTTTCTTCCCATTGTTCAGATTGAACAATTTCTATTGTTCCATTTCCATTTCATCTATTCTTTGCTCTTCCCCTTCTATTCTGCTATTGAGCCCATTCCTTCAGGTTCTTATTATAGTTATTGCATTTTCAGTTCTAAAATTTCCATTTGATTCTTTATACATCACCCATTTCTTTGCCAAGACTTTGCATTTCTTTGCTAAGATTCTTACTATTGTCATTTGTTTCAAGCATCTTCTTAATTGCTCACTGAAACGTTTTTATGTTGGCTCTTTAAAATCTTTGTCAGATAATTCTAATATCTCTGTAATCTTGCTGTTGGCATTTATTGATTGTCTTTTCCTCATTAACAAGAACTTTCTGCTTCCTGGTATGATGAGAGGTATTTACATTGAAAATTTACATTCTGGGTATTAGAAAAAATCTGGATCTTATTTACACCTTGTGTTTTAACTGGGTTCCTCTGACAACACCTGGCAAAGGAGAGGGAGATGCTACCTCAATACTCCCAGGGGTGGTGTATGTAGGTATCTAGCTTCCTTACTTAGCCTCGATGAACCCAGGGTGGGCGATCCTTGTCACTGGAGGTGAGGCTGGGAGTTCTCTTCCCCACTAAGTCTCACTCACACTTCTCTGTTTGGGGAGAGGGTAGGACTGTCTCATTACAACTCCCCAGGAAGCCTCCTTTCACACCATCCCTATGTGGGGTAGGGAGAAACACCTCATTACTGTCCAGTGAGGTTGGAAGTCTGGAATTAGTGTCTAGTGAGGTTGGAAGCCTGTTATGAGAAAGGAGCCCTCTACTGCCTGGCCTGGATAAACATTTCCAGCTTCCTACTCCACCTTCCCTGACACCATCCTAGCAGGGGCTTTGAAGACCTTCATTGTGCCTGAGAGGGTGAGCGTTTAGGCTCCCCACTCAGCCTTTGCTGGCATGGGTGGGCCACAGTTTTTTCTGTGGTGTTTGGCTACAATAAAGCAGTTATTTTCTAGATGTTTATGTCCTGCTAGACTGCCCCTCTCCTGTTGCCCTGAGAGAATAGGGCAGGCTTTTTGGGGGGCATTCTTATTTGTACCTATTAGGGTTTCTGTGTAGCCGGCTTCCTCAGCTCCACGTCTAGGACGTATGAAGCAGAAAAACAAACTCTGAGAACTTAATACTTTGCTGTTCCTTGGGCCTAAAGGTCCCTAGGAAGTCTGCCATCTTCTTCCCTCATTTTGGTGTCCTTAATTTTGTAAGGTCTAGAGTGTTTAGTTGGACATAGTGGAAAAAATAGATCACAGTAAATCTACAGCATTTTCCCCGAAGCAGAAGTCTCAAGGCGTTCTACATGATTCTCCTGCAGAAATATGAAACCACTCACTTCTAGGCCTCACCTGAGATATGTCAGTATTTCTTATTAAACCATGTACTTGACTTGACCAGAATTCTAAACCTCAAAGCCAAAAAAAAATGTGGGGGGAAGGGGCGGAGGGGATAAAATCATAAAAATTCGCCAGAGCCAGAGAGTGTTAATATTGCCACACAAAGAAGAAATCTCTGGAGAATTGATTCAGACAGAAACTGCTTATTTTTAATTTAACATTGCTGAAGCCTCAATTCAGCAGCACTCACTCAAATCCCAATTTTAAAAATAATAACCTTGCATGCTCAACTTTTGGTTAGATATCATTAAAAAAAAAAATTCCCTACCTTCGCAAGCAATAGCAGCTCAGAAAAAGAATTCACCTCCTCTTGATGACTCAGGTCCGGCCTCTGAGCTGCTGGGGAGCTCTCTCTCCACCAGGCACTGCGAGCTCCTCCAGCCCTTTCCCTGGCAGCCTTCCCACATCCCCCACTCCTGCCTCTCAGGTCTGGAGACTGGAAATGCGATCGTAGTGGGAGAGGACACGGGGTATGCCCCGGCACGCAACAAGGAGGGAATGTGACTCACGGTGGCTTTGATCATCTTTGTAGTGCCACTGAAGTGATATGAACTTAATTTAATATTCTTAGTTATACTCTGGGGGGCTGAAATTGCCAAAGAGAAGTTAAAGGGGAACAAAGGAGGAAGAAGGAAGGGAAAAAGAAGAGTAATCACGTGTTGCTTGGACAATGGCGGGTGGGCCGTGACCTGGCTGGAAGTCAATCTGCGGAGTGCTGCTGTGAGCCAGAGGGTGCACAGAGCCCTTATTTCGAGAACGCCCTACTTTGCAGAGTCAGGGCACAGAACATTACCCACACTTTTTAAATGAGAGAACTGAGCCGGGAGTTCAGGGCATTGCCAGAGGCCCCACGCGTTGCGGACAATGTCACTGAGCTAAACTTGGTTCTGTTCTTATCCTTTTCGTCAGGATGAGGTGGCGATACAGGACCACAGGGTCCAGTTAAGCAGACAGACAAGAAAATCCCATGCTAGGTGTCACCTCTCGACCTCAGAGACTGCTTCCCCAGCCCTGCTGGGCATAGGGTTTCTGGTTCGGTGGGTCTAAGAAAGGGGCTTGTGCTTCTGTGTTTCTCCCAAGGCCCCAGACCGTTCTGATACTGCTGGCCCTGGTCCGCCGACTGCATTTTAAAGAGCAACGATTTAAAGGATCCTTTTTGATAATGTGCAAAGAAAAGGAGCCTGGGTTTGCTCTTTAATTCAAGATATTTCAGACAATTCATTGTTGTTGTTGTTTTCTTTTTCAAAATGCAGTGTAGTCATAGGACACTCAGCTGTTTCATTACTGATCCTGGAACTGACTGGAAATGTTGGTTTAAGGAAGGGGAGAACACAGTTCAGGTCGTAAGTGAATGAAAAGGAAGAAATCTGAATATAAAAAAGAAAACCTAATTTCTTACTTATCACCAGCAGTTTTCAATATTCTTTAGCTACATTCACTGTAATTCCTAAATCAAAGGTCAGAATATGTGACTTGATAGTTTGACAAAGAATTAAAAATAAAATTAGGATTTTTTAACTGGGCTGAGTTTTTCCATTGAGATCCGGACCATCTCACTGTTAAAATCTCAAAATAAATATGAAAATAAACCACATACCCACATGTGACTATGAACATGTTATCTAAAATGCTTTAGATTAAAAGGGGTCTAAGGACCTAAGGATGTTTATTTCTATACCAGCTGCTGTCTTGATTTTTGAATCTGTAGTTGAAGAAACCAATAGTCCCCTGCATACTGATCTAAAAGAAAATATTGAGCCATTTGAACAACATTTACATAATTATGCTCCAAACAATTCTATTTTTCTTGGTCCTGCCTCTAGTCTCTCTTAAGTAACACAAAATATGGCAGTTTAATTCACAATCTTGCTTTACTATTCAAAAAGTGTATATTTATTTAAAAAGCAAATTTTCAACCTTGATTTTGAGTCTCAGTTTTTTCCCTCTCACCCCGTGTGGATGGTCACAGTTCATGGACCCTCCAAACCAGGATGGGCTCCAGTGGCCTTTGGATGTTTCCCTTCCCTCAAACTTTCTTATACCACCCCCCGCCACCCCCACTCCCCATCAGCCCAGGTCCAGAGCCTGTGGCGGAAGAACAGGACAGGGTGTCAAAAAGGTCTCATTTGGCCTATAATGTTGTGAGCTGGGGGTCTGGGTTTGGCAGTTGTAGAAAGGGCCATGAAGTGTCCAAAAAGGGGCCCACCTCAGAGACCCCCCTCACTGCCTGCCCCCTTGTTGGCGGTCTCTCCCTGCAGTTCTCTGATATGGGCAATACCATCATCTTCCTCTGGCCCTTCTCCACCTTCTCCTTCACCCTCCGGGTGCCATCTGGACAGGCGCAAAGATGGCTCCTCATCAGCTCTGCCTCGCTTACGGCTCTCACTTTCTATGGAAAACACGTACCCACCAACCTTTCTCCCCGAGACATTCTTAGAGTGAGGGGCACCCGACACAGCTGACGCTCTCCCACCCCTTCATCCGTGGGCTGCTGACCCACTCACCCTTGTCAGGGAAGACTTGCAGAACGGCTGTGACCGCCCCCAACCAGTCTGATGTGAGAAGTCAGCACCTCCTCCTTCTCTGGGAGGAGTGAGGGTCTCAGAGCCCTGCCAGATATTGTCCAAAAACACATATTCAAAACAAACTTTCCTCTCTCCCCACTCTGCTGGCCCTTTTGGATACCCTGAACGTGCGGGAGGCATCTAACTAGTTCATATCCATTTTGAACTTTCTGCGTACGATCTATACCTCCTTTGAGTCTGTATACCCAGGTCTCCTGGCACCTGGGCTGACATTCTGTCCAATATGCTAATGGACCTCCCCAGATCCCCAAAAGTGTCTCGGAAATTTCCTCCAACTTCAAATATGCCTTTCATGGAGATCACAGGATAATTTGGGAGGCTTCTCATCAATACAGAATGCTGGCGTTGGAAGGGGCTTCTGAAATTACCCATTTCAATTCCTTCTTTTAGTCGAGAAGATGATCTGGGGCCACAAAGTTTCCTGATAAAGTCTCATCACCCAGCCTGGGTGGCAGCACTAGCCTGAGGCCAGTGGCCCCCAATGGCAGGCTCCTCCACCATTCAAGAGCCAAGAAAGAATCAAAGGGTTCCACATTTAATTTAAAAAAAAAATCAAATGAGAATAAAAATAGCTTTTCTTTTCTAAGTAGAACTAAACCAGTCTTTTGAAACAAAAAGACTTGGTGGAGAAAATCGAAGCCCTCAGTGTTTTCGAGACTCTCTGTTCCAGTATTCTCCGAGACATTTTGTTTTATGGGTTAATATATACTTTTCTATTTCAAACGATTTGGCAACTACTCGTTGGGAAAGAATGTTCTATGACTTGGCAGTCTTAGGCGGAATGGTCTGTGGGTTTACAGGCCCGGGTCAGAGCATACTTGCTTTGCTCAAAGACACCGATGGCATATGCCTGCCATGGGTGCCAGGTCTCACGGTGCCTTAAAGAAGCAGCTCAGTGCCCTCTCTGCCCCTGAAGCCCACATCAGCACCACAAAGCAGTGAAGAGCAGGGACGCTTTAGTGTTCGAGAGTTGCCCACTAGTTTACACCTTTAGAGAAAGAAGGGTATATTGCTGACAAGTTCTGAATCTTCTCTTCGATGAAAGTCTAGGAACTTCATGCTTTCAGTGAGAAAGCCACCCATGAGGCCAAGTCAGCCCCTTGGGCTCTATCACTCATCTTACACTAATGGCCAAAAACCACAAGCCCATGGGAGACATTCTTACCACATCCGGTTTCATGGTCAAAGCCATAGGCTCTCCCAGCTGTCTGTCCTATGCCGCTCTCTTGTGGAATCATTCACTTGGCTTTCATGGAGAAGGTAGTATGTGAAGGAGACCACACAGAAAGTTGATAAGACAAGTTTTGAGCTTAAAGTGTGACACAGACATAACCAAGGGTAGTGGCTCGTCCTTCTAAGTGTCTGGGTGGCACCAAGGAAGTTCAGGAGAGAGACAAAGACTCTGGCTTAGGGGGTGAACACAACCCAGCTCCATTTCCAAAGATACTATGGCTTGAATTCCTCAGTCAGGGTCCTTCACCTGTAAAGCCACCGTCTCCCAGATCATAAAAAGGGGACAAGGGCAGCGACTGCATCTAGTTACTACTTTCAGATTAGTGGGAACAGTGCCAGGCACACGATTGGTGCCTGACAAACATGAGCTCCCATGGTTAGAAAGGACTATGATAGGAAGCACATGCCAAAGAGAAAACACACAGAAAAGGCTGGTGTCCACTCATTCCTTGGTGAGTGTTCTCTCAGCTCACTTTCTCCGGTTGTGCTTTAGCTGTGACCAGCCTCACTTTTCCCCTAAAGTGTTAGATGATGTGGCAAGGGATGTATAAGGCTGCCGACGTAGTTCCGGAGGCTAGGCGGTTGACCCTATAAAAAGGAGGCTATCTGAGTGGGCCCCACGTCATCACCAGGGTCCTTAAATGTGACAGAGAAGGGCAGGAGAAAGGGTTGGAGGGACCCGACGTTCCTGGATTTGAAGATGGAAGGAGGGGCCTCAGGCCAGGATATGTAGGCGTCCCTAGAAGCCAAAAAGGCAAGGGGGTAAATTCTCACCTAGGGCCTCCAAAAGGAACCCAGCCCTGCCTACACCTGAATATGAGCCCAGTGAGACTTCTGACTCACAGAAATGAAAGGTAAAAAATCATGTTGTTTTAGCCACTCATTTTCTGGCAATTTGTTATAACATCAAATAGAAAAGTGATACCGGGTCTAAGGGTGACTAGCCTTTCCCAGGGTCACACCCATTGGGGAAGGACAGACGGGCCCTCACAGTGCAAACATGTGTCCTGTTCGTTCCTTCTCACAGCTGCTATAGAAGGAGCTTCAGCCTCCAGACTCCTGGCCTCCCACCCACCAGTACAGTGGTCCCCAGGGGCTGTTCTACACCAGCTCATCCAGAAATGCTTGTTACAAAACAAGGCCCAGACACACTCATCCGACTTTCTTCCACCCTTCGCTGATATCTACTCCAAAGGCCACCCCGCCCTCTTTGCTCCATGAAGGCACTTCCCCTGTGCCCACACCCTGCACTTGGACCAAACCCTTCTGGCCTCTCTGCCCATAGACATCACATGACCACATTGGTGTCACCAAGGCATCACAGCCTGTGATGCACACAAGGGGAATGTTGTTCTGTCCAGTTTTTCATCCACTAGAGCCCAGCCCCTCCTCGCTAAGCCCCTCGTCCAGCCCACGATGGACTCAGGTCCAGAACAAATCTGCATGGCAAATACCACTTTTCTGATTTAGGATGCTCCACTTCCTGAAGAAACACATCTATAGATCAAGAGTATATGCCTGATCCCCGCTTCCATCCAGAGGAGTTTACTAGACATGCCTGCCATTCTTCATGGGACTAAGGGGTCTCAAGTGCAGGAAACATTTAGGGCTGAATTAGAGAAAAACAAGAGACAAAGCCAGCAGGGACCAGGTTAGTTTGGATTGATATGCACTATAATCCCACCATGTCCCAGGCATTTTAACAGACATTTTAGATAATTGAGTCCTTTATTTTTCCCAGCTCAGGGCTCTGAGCTTCAGAGAGTTTATACTCTCCCAATGGCACAGCCAAGAAGCAGCATCAGGCACCCGGAGGCTCAACCCCGTGGATACAGATGCTCCTCCTGCACCAGCCACTCTGGGCAGAGATGCCACATCCTAGAGCCAGGGGCAGGTGTGCTGTCCTGACAGCCCTGCCCAGCCCCACCTGGGGGTGGGTGCACACCTCCTCCTGCATATGGTTGATGAAGGGAGAGGAAGGAAGGGGCGTTAGGGCAGCACCATCCCCAGGGCCTCAGGGTAGACAGCTGACATTAGCCAGCGAGAAAAAAATCATTTTTAAAATGTCATAAGAAAAGTTAAACTTGCAGTTCTATCATTTCATATAAAAAAAATCAAGTATGAAAATAAAATGATTCCAAGTTATTTTATTCTGAATTTATTTTTAGTGGCAATAACAACAAAATAGCTCTTTTGCATGAGTCATTTTACAAAACAGAAACAGGACTTCCTGAAATGGCATTCTACAGAGTTGAAGGAAACCACGGTTTGACAAGAGAAAGATGGGATGCAATGAGCAGTGGGGGTCTCCCTGCCACCCCCAGGATGCTCCCCTCTCCTGCCTCTAGCTGTCTCCCTGTGCCCCCTGCACACCCTATTTAAGCTGTCGCATCCTCAGGGAGGTTTTTGTCTGGCCACTCCCTCACTTGAAATGAGTGCCCCTGTTGGGTGCTCTCAAGGCACATTGTACTGTTTCTTCACCGCACTGTGCACTGATCATCCTGTGTTCACGTGCCAGGTGCACCGGACACAATGAAGTGTAGACCCAGACACGACCCTCCTCACTGGGAACTTACCATCTAAGGCAGGAGCCAGAGAGTTTCTGTGTGCCCCTGTCAACCGGTTATTCTAAAAAACACAGAATTCCAGAGAACACAGGGCCCTAAGGCAAGACCAATGGGCTCACACCGCAGAGGACGCAAGCAGAAGGTGCTTAGACATGAAAAAAAAACACCTGTCTCCTACCAGTCATGGTCTGTTTTGTTCACCCTGCTTTCACTCTATGTATGTGCCCCATTCACTGACCCAGTGCTGGGCACACAGTAGGTGCTCACCAAATGATGATTGAAACACTTAATGAAATGGAAAGTAGCCCCATCCAACAAGTGATTAGTGGTGTCACTAACGCTACTGGTGGCTACTGGTTCAAAGCTAAATGCAACAGAAGAGCTGCTAAATCCTTTCAGACTCCAGAGAGGATCACCATGTTCCAGCAAGCTGAAATCACCCTGGTTTGCTGGAGCGTTTGAAGCAGCAACAGAGCTGAAGGATTTAATTTCTAAGCCCAAAGCCTCCACGCAATTGTATAGACATCATCACAGATTCTGCGAATGCACTTGCATAGTCCCGTTTGCCCCCATTTACGCAAAGCCCTGTTTCCTTTACTTTATGAAAGACAGATTTTCATGGGTAAGTTTCCCCACCCATGCTTGCTGCTTTACCTGCCCATGTAAGAACCTGAACTCCGTTAAAAGCCAAGGCCACCGAGTAAGGGGTGAGGTTCTGATTAAGGGATGAGGCTCATGGCTTGGCGTCAGGAGGCCTGAGCCCCAGCATGGCCTCTGCATTCAAGCTGAGCGATTCACAACCCTCTCTGCTTCTCTGAGTCTCCAGCTTCCTCACTTGTCAAATTAAACACAGTGCCTTCCTCACAAGTCAGGATCCAAGGTTTGAATGAGGTAATGAGCACTAAATCTTTGTAGACTGTGAAGCATGGAGAACGTATAATAGAAACCCACCTAAGTCTCTCGTGCAAAATAATGGGAAACCCCAGGGTCCCTGTAAAGTCAGCACAGACATTTGTTGGGCTCAGAGTCCTCTGCAGGCTCCGCACACTGGAGATCCTTCTGACCACAGTGACCTTCAGGTTCCTGGGGCACAGTCATATCAACACCAAGGCACGCACTGAATAGTGACAATGTCGGAGGCATCACACAGACCTTCTCATGTCAGCACTGTTGGAATTCTCACTTTCCTCAGCCCCAAAGTCAGCACCTTTGCCTCCTTCTCATGCCTTAAATTTCACAACTAGACATCTTCTGTTTGCCAGACCTGTTTCTACTCTAATCCCTATTGCAATGTAAACACTGTATGCATGAGTGTATTAGTCAGGGTTCTTCAAAGATAGATAGATAGATGATAGATAGATGATAGATAGATGATAGATAGATAGATAGAGAATAGAGAATTAGCTCACATGCTGAGGAAGGCGAAGAAAAGTCCTAAGACTGTCTGTCAGCAAGAGGGAGACTCAGAGAGTCAGCACATCATTCCATTCAAGTCCAAGGGCCTGCAGAACAGGAGGCCATTTGAAGAATGGAAAACCCGCCGGCCTGCACAGGTGACCTGAAGGGCACAGACCCCAGCTTGTCCTTGCTCAGTGACCCGCCAGCTGTGGGTCCGGATGAGACTTGAAATTTGACTTGTTTGAGTCTCAGAATTGCACTGAGGGGTTGGTACATTACAGACTCAGAGCAAATGAAGAAAAAGTTCAGGAAAAGAATCTGAAAATGGTTAAGTGACTCTGCCTATACTATAATAGTATTATTCCTGCTTGCCTTAAAGAGAGGGAAGTCATTTTGGTTTCCTTCTCCTTCCTCCCATAAAAAACAAAACTAAAAAGAGACAGAGACAGAAAGAATGGAAGAGAGGTTAAAAGCGAAGGCCCTATTCCACGTTGGGTGTTAAACTTCGCTTCCTTCCTCTCATCTACTATTCTGAGTCCCGCCGGTCCCACCATCTCCCCCACAGATTATTCGTTAATCAAGGACTCCTTAGTGCTGCGGGTGCTGTTTTCTTTTCCCTTAATCTGATTCTCACTGCAAGACCTACATTCAGCCGACGTGAGGACAGATGGGGCCCTTTGCCCTGCCAATTTAGCGACCCTGGCAAGGATTCAGCCCCTGCATGGAAAAGGAGAGATTTTGCCCACATGGTTTAAAAATATTACAGTGTTTTTAACCTCCGGGAAAAGTGTTTGGCAAACAACTGATAGCAGATTTGTGTGTGTGAATGATGTCACATTTCTGGCCAGATTTGTCTAAACAGGGCTCAGCTCAAGATAAACGGCTAACGATGGCTGCCATTGAAATGCAGTATCGGGAGACAGACTGTGCTGGTCTGAAAAGAGATTTGGCTTCAAGTCTGAACTTGGGCCACTGTCTTGGTTCTTCTTTCCACTCCCCATGGTGGTTGCTCACTTCGCTTTGGTAGGGCTCCACATCCTCATTTGAAAATCAGAGGTTGAGGGTACACCTAGTACTGGGTGGTACGCAATGTGTTCTTGGTATGGCCAAGACTTCCAAGATGAGACACGACTGCAGCCACCCTCAAGGAATTTGTACTTTAGTAGATCTGTATACTCCCAAGTTCATCCCTCTCTTGGGACCCTGTCACAGGGTTACCTCTACTCAGAAATCTCTTCCCTCAAGACCTACACCTGACTGGGGCCTTTCTGTCTAACACCAGTGTGGTAAGAAGCTGGTGACTCTGAGACTCTGCTTTTCCAAATGGGAGACAGTAATAATGGCACCAACAGGGAAGCATCATTGTGATGATTAAATCATGCACTTACACAAAATGCCTAGAATAATGTCTAGCATATACTGAGGCCCTTCTGGGGAAAAAGCATGAGCTGAGCAATGAACTTGTATTTAGTGGATACTTATTCATTGGTAAACCAGCTATCACTTCTGTGAATAAAGAATTAAAGGACACCAAGAAAGCAGAGCAAAAATGTTAGGGAAAAACTCTGCCTGCATTTGCCTATCACCTCCACCTCTGTGATTCCCAGAGAACTTGGTCTGAAGGCAACAAAACTCGGCCAGGACATATGTCCAACATCAGGAGCCACGCTCAGAAAGATGGCCCTGTCCCTCAGACCAGTGAGCTTTACACGGAGTCCTGGGCTTACCCATATTGGGGTCTGGCTTGCCATGGGATGTGTTAGGGCCGTTGGGCCAGGAAGTGGGAGGCACCTGAAGAAGCTTCCTGGAGAGAATGTGTCTCTGTGGGAACAACCCCACCTGCGATAGTTCCCCAGCCATGACCAGGTGTGTTTGAATGTCGGCTGTGTCTGTGTCCACTTTCCCCCAGGAAGCTACTTCTTGGCAGCCACAGAGTTTACCAACCAGTGGCACGGACCCCATTGAAATTGAGCTCATCTGAAATCCAGCAGAGGGCACGACTTCAGCTCATGCCCAGCTTCCCACTTCAGAAGGAAAGTGCTCGTGTGATGCAGAGGAGACCATGGGGGATGGCAGAGGCTCGGACAGGTTTCCTGAAGGAGCCAGAGATGAGGTCAGAAGGAAAAGGCAATTAGTGTGAGGTGAGCCCTCTCAGGGGCCTGGAGTCACACTGCCCAAGGCACCACAGAAACAGGTGCTTCACTACAATCAATCAGAAATGTAGGTGCTAATTAACCTGCAATTCCACCCAGGAGCTCCGCTCTCACGCAACTGGTAAAGGAAAAATAAAATGCATGGATTTTGGTCCATTGCAGGAGACAATCCCCTCAATTAGGAATTTATGAAAGAGATGACTTGCCCGCCAACATGGTGGATGCTTGTGTTTTGGAATGTAAGTACGTGAACTTGAATGGTGCAACCCCAGGCCTCGACTCCATCCCAAGATCAGTTGTGTGTTGGGAGCCTGACCTTGGGAGTCACACCCACCAAAAGGATGAAGCCAAGTGCCACATGGTGTCACAATGCTTCCTAAGGTCAGCAAATTTTTTTATCACCTAAATTTGTTTTGTTCAAAAAGATTGCAAAAGAAAACTGAGGAAAGAGCAAGAATAGCAGCAAAGTGGTAACATTAGGTCAGGCTTTGCCATCTCTTTTTTTTCTTCTCCAGCACATCATCTCAGTTTTAAAGAGAGAGGAATTGAATTAAAAATTACATCTGTTTCTGCATAGGATGTTCATCCATGAGAAATCAGTTCCTCTGGGGAGGGGGGGGACTGGGTGATGGGTGGGTACTCCCAGGGACCTCTCTCTACTATTTCTGCCATCTCAGGGGAGCCTATAATTATTTCAAAATAAAAAGTTTTTAAGGATAAAAATATAATGTTTAAAGTGTAGATAAAAATATTAGTTTCTCCTCCCATGTATTAAATTCATAGAAGTTGAAAAAATATTTAAAGATCTGTTTAAATGGATTCCAGGCTGTTGGCCTGCAGTTGCGTCTGTACCTCCTTGTCTACCTATATTTGCAAGATAATGTGATCAATTCGTGCACTTGGAAAAAGCCACGAGGTTGGTGGGGTCACACTTCTCTGTACAGGTGAGAAACAAGAGACTTGGTTGCGTTAAATGACCTGCGACAGTTCATTCACAAGTGGGGCCAGGGGGATGTAGACAAAGCCGGTGTAACTGAGAAACCTGCCCACCTCCCCACAGGGTCCTCAAGAGCTGCCCGAGGACCCTGGTCCTACTTCAACATGAACGGGCCTTTAAAGTCCTGCTCTTTATTTTTCTGGTGTTTTGTTTTTTCCTGTCATTATTCACACAACCTACCTAAAGGCTTCATCTGAGTGGACTAACCAGAAAGTGAAAACTCAGCAGACTCACTGTGTCAGGCGCTGACCCAGAAATATCCCATCAAGGCCCAGGCAGCTTGACACGCAGCTTTATTCACACAAGTGGTGCATCCTTGACCATCAGTTAGTACCTGGGGCCCTAGAGCATGCTTTATGACAGGTGAGGGGGACCCAGGGAAAACCAAGGGAGCCGAGATTAATTAGATGCCAGGAACAGTACAGACACTTTGCAGGAGGTAAGTGATTTAGCCCCTACAGTCACTCCTCCAAGTAAGCATTCTCATTTCCATTCTATGTAGGAGACCCAGAACGGCCAAGTCCTTCGCCCAAAGCCAGACAGCCTTTCAGTGGTACATCTGGGCAATTTTGACCTGGCTGTCAAAACACCCACCCCTCTGGATTTTCCCAATACCCTCAAGCATGACTCAGGGTCTCCAGACCCCATAAACTGTGCAGGTGGGGCATGGAGTGTAGAAAGCAAGAGATAAGAACTTAGGAAGCAATTAACACAAAATGAATTGTCACCCAAAGAGAGTGATGGGGAGAAAATTCAAACTGTAATTGAACAACAATAAAGTAATTTAAAAAAAAAAAAAAAAAGAGATGATTAATAGACTGTGACATGTAGGACGGACAGGAAGAGGGCAACATGGGCTGGACTTGTGGGTGGCTGGGCCCAGACTAAGGGGGAACGAAGCCTGTCTATGTAGATGCTTCAGTGTCACGCTCTCCCTTGTTCTCTCCACATTCCAGTTGCCTTTTGCTCTGGTGAGCTTCGCTGTCTCTTCCATCTAGGCGTCTAGACAGACACTCCCTCTGGCCTTGAATGTTCTTCCTGACACTACCTTTAGTCCTCCCTCCTCTCTTCCTCCTCCTCTTCCCTTCCCTCCTCCTTTCTCTCTCTCCTTCCCTCCCTCCCTCTCTCCTCCCCCTTTCCCCTCTTTCAGTCCAGCGAATGGTAACTCATCATAAAGGTCTCCCAAGGGAAGTCTTTCCTGAACCCTCAGAGCAGAACATACTGCCTCTCGTGCACTGTGGGTCCTCTTCCCTCCTGTCTCAGAGCACACATCATCCTGGTCATCACTTCCTAGTCAACACCTCTCTACTCCACTAGAGTCTGAGCTCTGTGAGGGTTGGGTCAAGGTTTTGCTTGCTCACCTCTGTATCCCCACATCTAGACCAGTGCCTGGCAGAGAGCAGGTAGGGGACATCAATAACTGTTCCAAATGAGTGAATGTCTGATCAGGTCCTTGTCATTGCATTTATCACATATTGTGGTTTTGTTGACATTTGTGAAGTCCATTCATTTATTTTTCCTCCTCTAGACTTTAAGCTCCATGAAGACAAGGATTAAGTGTCTTTCTCCTAGTTGTATTTTCAGCACCTAATAGAGTGCTTGGTACTTAACAAATATTCAATAGATATGAATGAATGAATCATTTAATTAATTAATTAGTTCCAGGAAAAAAGCTGTAAACATTACCTACACTATTAACCACATTCTCACGATACCAAACTGTCTTCATTTCTTCTTTGGTACGATGCAGGGATTGTCATCCCATGAGGCCTGGGTCCCACTGCAGCCCAGCCACTAAGTAGATGCCAACTTGGGTATTAGACAGCTTGCCAATAAAAGCCACCATAGTTCCCTTTCTGGTATCCACCCCTTGAGTGAGCTCGCACATTCACACTGGACTTGGTTGTGGGATCTCCTTCGGCTAGTGGGACCGTAGCAAACCAGATGTAAGCAAAGACTTCAAACAGCCAGTGCACTGGGGTTTTCCCTCTCTGGCTGTGTCTGGAGCCCCCAGCCCGTCATGTGAATGAGCCCGGTCTAGCCTGCTGGATGATGAGAAGCCATGCGGAAGAAAACCGAGGCATCTGGCTGACTTCCTGCCAATCAACAGGCACATGAATGTGACAATCTCAGGTCACCCAGCTGTCTGTCAACCCACCAGCAGACACCAGATGACCAGGTCCCATTATGGGTTGAACTGTGTCCCACCAATACCATTGAACCCAAAACACCAGTGCCTCAGAATGTCACCCTACTGGAGATAAGGTCTTTAAAGGGGTGCTCATGTTAAAATAAGGTCATTGGGAAGGCCCTGACCCAAGGTGACTGGTTTCCTTCAAGGAAAGGAAATGTGGACACAGACACAAGGAAAATGCCACGTAAAGGTGAAGACTAGCATGTACCAGCCAAGGAGAGACCTGGAACAGATCCTTCCTCAGAAGGAATGAATTCTGCCAACACCTGGATCCAGACTCCTACCCCCCAAAACTCTGAGAAAGGACTTTTCTGGGGTTTGAGGCACCACTCTGTAGCACTTCACAGTGGGACCCAGGAAACTAACACAGGTCCAGGCCTGTGAACCACACAATAGTGAACCACACAATAGTGAACCAAGTAAAATGGTGAGCATCTTAAGCCCCTACTGCAGCCAAAGATAATTGATAAAGTGGGTAAATCGCTTGAACCTCTCTAGGCAATCCACCATACCAAAATGGGATCAAACATATTTTCCTCTCGTGATCACTGGTAAGCGTTAGTAAGGTAAGGCCAACAGCTGGACACAGTACTTGGCGTGCCACTAACGTGCAATGAGAGCTACACTGGTGTTACCGCTAGAGCACATGTTAGGTCAAAATCAGAGTTATTTACCCAAGAAAATATAGACCTCTACCTTTGAATTTGAGTGATGTTGGTGTTTATCACAGCATTCGACATCAATCGATGTAAAACTAGAGCGGCAAGTGGCAAGGACCAGACGAGGACAGCAGGCCCCTGTGAGGACTTGTGCCAGCTTAAGTGAATCGGGTGAAGGAGGACAGAAATTAAAATACACTGAGCTCCTGACAGACACCCAAAACATCGCAACGTGTCTTTATTCACATGATGTTGTCCATTTCTTGGAATATCTCTAATATACACATCATCCCTCCACCACAGAATGAAATGAAATTAGTTGAAAAAGAAACCAAAACTCGCCCAAGATCACATCACTAACAATTAACACAGCAGGAATGCCAGCCAGGCATGTCTCATTCCCATCCCCATGTTCTCTTCGTAACACCTGATGAATCCGGTCCATGTGTCTTGGGTGGGCTCAGGAAGACATTGGCAACGTCAAGTCACAAGACAGTTAGTGTCCTGCATACCTGCCTGTGCAATGAGTCCAGCAAAGCCCACCTTTTGTGTGTGAATGTTACTTAGCAGTCTGCGTTAGTGTGTTCTGGAAATTGCAAAGTGCCCCACAAGGACACCCCTCGGGCTGGGAGCCCTTGGCCTCCTGCGGCTTCATTGACTGCATCTCAACTCAGGAGGAGGAAGTCCCACCCAAACATGGGTCACACCTGCAAAGGTCTGTGGCTGCACTGCACAGGAAACCAAAACCAAAGCAGACCTAGGAGGAGCCTTCTGCTGAAGGACACAGCTTCGCGTTGAAAATAACTCGGCCCACCAGCTGACGGGTGAGCAGCTCCTGGAGCCTCCGCGATGCCTCCACAGCTGCCCCGGCAGGAGACCGACACCTCAGCCTGGAGCCTCTCGCACTTGCCACGCTGTTCAGGTAAACTAGGTAGGCCAGCTCCATCTGAGGGGCCACCTCACCATCACCAACGCTCATTAGGAAAGAGCTGCCCCCAAGTAAAACGGGTTTTTCTAGCATGGAATGTTATGCTTCTTGTAAGGCCTCCACCAGCATAAAAAAAGCCAGCTCCCTTAACTCGGTGTTTAGCAGCCCCTTCGTTCCATTGGAGAAAAGACTAGACATCTACGCAGAAAACATGAAAAGATGAAATGCTTTCAATTTTCTCTCTCTGGAGCTGGGGCCTCCTGACTGATTGCCACAAAAACCCAAAGGCCAGGCTGGTTGCTGGCTTTCTTCTCTGACCTTTACTGGGACAGCCCCCCAAAAAGGCAGCCTTGACTCAAAATAGGTCATTGAAAGTAGACTTTAATTCCTGGAGCTCCTGTGGATATATAAATACATATACTTTTTTAACTTTTCTGAATTGAGATGGTTTTTTTTCTGTTTTGGTGTGATGTTTGAATCCTGCAGACCAGGCAAGGAGCCCGAGGTGAGCAAAGTTGGGGTAAAATGTTCACTTCCAAGCGTGCCAGGAGGCGTCTCTGCCAGGTTTTTAAGCTAGAGTGAGACAGGAAAGAGGAGTGTCATCAAAGTATCTGTACTTTATAGGCCCACACTGACCTTGGAATTGATGAGTGCAGGTAAACATATGAAGATTTTATTTTAGTAATCTCATTAGAGAATGGTAATGCACCACAGTTGCGTGGCCTTGTAGATCTGACAGAGCCTGAGCACACAGCTTCTTATTCAATGATCCTAACCACTTAATGGCATGGGCGGGGTAGTATCTGGTCATTTAAAGATGTTGAAACTGAGGTTCAGACAAGTAGAGGATAAACATCGTGGAGAAATGGAAAGAGAGGCAGCTTTGAGATCAGTCAAAACCGAGTACAAGAGTCACGTGTGATTTCACCGTGTGTCTTTGTCTCTGAGCTTCGGCTAGCTGTTGGTGGTGTGCCGTCATTTGAAACTGGGTAGAACAGTCCATTTGGTGGCTTGCTATGCAGATGGGCGTGAGTGCAGGGTCTGTATGCACAAGCAGGGTCTGACAAGGAAGGGACCCTGGGGAAATAGATCGATGGTGGCCATGCAGTGTTGTTGCCAAGGTCACACAGTGAGTAGCACAGCTGGATCTAGAAGTGCGTCTTCATGAATACAGCTGCGTGGAGCAGTAACACCCACTATCCCAGGCACCCTCCAAGGTCTACCAAGACCTGAGTCCTGGAGCTGCTCCAGGCTATGCTCCCCACCCTGGTATGAAAGAGATGGAATGGCCAAAGGGGTTCAATTGTTGAGTAGAGGTAGGTCCTTGAATCTCAATTAGGTTTAAGATCTGAACAGATTGAGCCAAAATTTCTGGTGACTTTGCCAAGTAAATTGTCAATAAGGCTGAGACACACCAGGCCATACTGGTCCGATATGCACACCTAACAAAGAAAAAGAACCGTGAATAACAAAACTGTAGGGAGATGCCCATTACGTTCTGCATCCCAGTGTCCAGTGATTATTAAGTGCATTGCTAATGATAGCATCTCTTATCCTTTTTAGCACAATTATCATCAGTTTATTTTACCTTCAGACAGACCATCATGAGATTCTTTGGCCTTTTGTCCCTTTTGAAGAATTTTGATCTAAAGAAGTCCTATTTTGAGGCAATTCTACAGAAAGATATCATCATTTTTATATTTATTTTAATATTTTATCTATCAAAGCCTTAGTAGTGTCTTACAATGCCCCAAATGTACCAATCCTCTGAAAATATTAAGATTTAATGACAAATGATAAAAATTTCCTTAGAACACTCCTCACCAGTCCACACCCTCCACATTCTTCGTGGCACTGACCCAGAAAAACTGTCCAGTAAGCACCTGGTGAACTGTAGTTGTATAACAGCTTAGAGTTTACAAAATGCTTTCACTTCCCTGACCTCGTCTGGTGTTCAAACCAGGATGCTGGTACCTTATTTTTTGGGCTAGAGATACCGCGGCTCACACTGTACAATTCACCATTCCAGGGCTGACAGACCTGCCTCCCACACATGTTGCTAGGGGGGCATTAAAAGAATAAAAGAAAGGACAAAGGAAGAGTTAATTATTCGGGGGAAGTTCAATTCAGGAATTAAGTTCTAAATCCACTTGAAGGTACAAACTAGGTGATGAGCTCACCTGAATCCATACTGTGCATTTGTTCCCCAGACAGATTTGGCTCAAGAGGACTCGCACTGAACAAAATGACGAAATTATTTAATATTGAAAAATCTGAGTCACTTGGATTGCTGCCTTTCAGTGGAATCTAAATTAAACAGGATGTCCTTCATAGGCTCCTGGCATTATTCAGTAAGTGATGTTATTAGTAGTAGTATTAATTAGTAGTATACTTAGCCAAGTCTTAGTCCAGTCTTGGTTAGATTACCTGGCTTTTCACTCCCTGTCTTTGGATTTGAAGTTTCTCTCAAACTTTCTTGAGATCCTTTTTGACCCTGAAAGAGCTCCTGAGAAAATGACAACAGGTGCCCAGTAAATGTTTAAAGAAGCACTGTGCATTCACCCCTCAGCCTGCCCTATTGGCCTCGTCCATGGGAGGCAGGGCTGGCCTGTGACTTATGGTACCTGCATATCTCAATCCCTGAGTCAGATTTTGTTTCCTTCTCTTTCTTTTTCGAAAATGTGGCTCAGTACTGCCCCCAGGCATGAGTCAGTCGATGGAGCGTCGTCCGTCACAGTGGGGATGTTGGGATTCCAGGTTGGCAGTGCCCACCCCTCAACTGAAAGGAGGGGTGAAGAGGTAAACTTTAAAAATAAAGGAAACATATAATGAGGCTCTTGATAATCTCTTTTTTGTTGTTACAGCCTTGTTTTATCTGAACAGTAAAGCAAATTTAATGACAGGAGAACAAAAAAAAAAAAAAAAAAAACAAGAAAGTAAAGAGGGAGAGAAAAATTAGGGAAGAAAAGAGGAAGGGCAGAGGGAAGAAGGGAAGATGAGGAAGCAGAAAGAGGAAAGGAGAAAAATTGAGGAAAAAGAGACTATTTACTACAGAACGGAGTTAAAGGATGGAGGAAAAAGCCTTCCCCCAGAAGGAAGGGAACCCTTTCTGCAAAACAGAAACAGAGATAGCATTTGAAAACAAGAAGTACTAGGGGTAATCAGTTCCGAAACTATCTACGCATCAGTTCATTAGCGTCTTTTCAAAATAATTTAAAAATAAAAAGTGCATGCACTTCGCTTTGAGATACTTAAGGGAATTTACTTGTTACCAAGACAGTTGAAAAAAATTTTTATTAAAAAAATACATATGCCCATATATAATCGTGGAAAAGTGAGGAGAGCAATCTTATTCTTCAAAAAAAAATCTATAATAACAATCCATTCGACTTTAAATGCCTCCACTTATTGGAAATCCAATAAAATTAAGTGTTATATTTAATTCAATTTAGTCAATTGCCGTGACCAGGGTATAGAATTAGAAATTCAATCAGCATATATCTTTTTCTAAGTAGGAGCATCTCTAGAATGTAACTTTCTCATTTTTATATGAAAACAGAGAAAATTACATAAAATTGTGAGCAAATTAATTAAGAGCTGCACCTGAGAAATCCTGGTTTCACCATGTTTACTCAAGGTCCATACATGCTATTTTCTCCCTCTCTCTCCCTCTCCCCCTCTCTCCATACCCCCCAAACCCTCTTCCCCAAATATGTACACATTACTCCCTCCCTCGACTCCAAATTACATCCATCTCTTTGGGTGCATTGGATGTGAGTGTGCAGAGAGAACCAGATGTGTGCTGTATGATTTCATATTCAGTCCTTTTCTTGTTTTCCTATTTTAATGAGGAAAAGCATCAAGCCCTAATCTGGACCTTCTGCTCCAGCCTTGACCCAGTTTGAGCGGCACAGCTGCATCTGACCTTGCTGCTGATTTTCCTATTCTCTCCAGCAATCCGTGCCCATCTCTATTCGGGCATATCATCATTATTAAAAGAACAGTGCTTAAACTTTGACATAAACAGAGGCTAGCATTATTATAAGCTTTATCTTCAAGGAATAAGTGAGAAATGTTTGGGAACAAAAATATTTCTTGACTGTAAAAGCATTGTTTTTCCTTCATGAAATATTAATTTCAGACCAGGTGAAATGTGGCAGAAATATGGATGAACAAATGTCTCCTTGTGAGCCCGCTCGGTGGCACCGGTGGACCCCCACTGGAGAACAAGACTTCCCCAGGACAGCAGGAACCGTGCTGTGCTGGTCACCCCAATTGTTTAATGTACTTCTACCATAAGGGTACCAATTATCTTCGGATTAAGATCCACACCCAATGCGATCTATTTATAAAACACATCTTTTCCTCCAAGCACGTTCACTGAGACCCCAGGCAGGTTCTGAGCTCAGAAGCAGGCATCCTGGCTTCATGCCCAAGTTAACGCACATCCTTTGGAAATCTGAAGGACGCTCCCAATCTGAATAGTCTCATTTCCTTTATTTTAGTTTTATGAAATATTTATGTGTTTTGACCATCAAATCAATTTGCATTTACAAAATGCCTTTCCACCCCAAAGTACTCAGTGAGCTAATCAGATATAATCAATGGGACCATCCCTTCCAAATAGGAATTATTTGGCTAAAATGGGTGGTTGGAGCAGGAACCCCTTTACTGTCAGGACCCCAGCTGCACTGTGCACCTCTTTCCCATGGCCCCCTTTCTCCCTGGAGGGGAGTCGGGGAGCTTACAGGTAGGCAACATAGGACAGAGCAGTATTTCTCAAACTGGGGGTCATTTTGAATGCCCAACATGCTCCAGCTCCTTAGGAGTCCAGAAATCCCATGGGATCTTGATTACTAAAATGAGGGCACAGATTTCTAAATCAAACAAAGTTAATTATGAGCATCTTCTGGCTCTCTGGCCTGTGCTATAGAACCTGGTACACAGTCAGGCATCTCGTGCCCCGGTTGGCATTTATGATTTGATTTGTGGGTGGTGTGTAGTTATAATCCAGTTGGCATTTTCCCTCGCTGGAGAAATAAAACAGGTGTCCTGAAAAAAGGTGGCCTCCCTCTGTGGACTCTCAAAGGCCCAGGGACTCCTCTGGCCAGGTCCCTCTCTGACCTCAGGCCCCTACAGGCAGGACTCGGTCTCTTCTTGAGTCTCCCCAAGGGCTTGTACCACTGTCTCCAGGGCAGAGCCAGCGCTGGACAGATTAGCGCCATTTGCATCAAGTGCCCTGCTGTGACTGACAGATGGCACCTGAGTGTCACTTCAACAGCAAAAGCCACACTCAGGCTCAATTTCTGTGGCAAATTAGGAAGAGAACCTGAAATGAATGCCCTGGTCCCCCAGAGAGTGAACATGCAAACCATGGTGAGATTTTCCTTGGTTGGGGCACCTCAGCAGCCTCTCGGGGTCCCTGAGCCAAGGCAATGACAGAACGCACCCCACAGAGCCCTTTGATCATAGATATCTTGACCCTGAAGCCCCTTGGAGAAAGACCTGCAGGCCTGGGAGCTCCTTGGCCTGGAATTCCAACCCCTCGCAGGACCATGGCCCAGCTAGGGGCCAGGTTACTTCCAAGGAGCTTGGTGGTAGAGGAGCTGGAAGGAATTTCTTACACTGGCCCCCCCAGGGAGATGCATGGGTCCCCTCTGGGTGTGGTTGGGCAGGAACCTCTTGATAAGACTGCATGCCAACAGCACCTTTGTCCCACTGTTACTTCCAGATACATATTTAAGTTCACTCCTTACAATCATGTACAGCACTATGGAGGAAACACTCTAGGGCTATGAGGGCAGAGCATTGCTCTGTGGTCTCCACATCCTAAGATCTGGGCAGTGCCCTGCAGGTAGGAGATCCTCAATAAATGTTTGCAGAATACGTGAACACATTCTGCCGTGGACGACACATGTGCAGGCCTGGGTTTTACTCACCGGCAGCCTGTAGACTTGACCGGTAGAAATGGCTGCATGGTGAGATTAGGTGTTCCTGCTCTTGTCTGTGTCAGAAATGTCTGGATTTCATGGGTTTTCCGTAAACATTTCACTGAAAATTCACTCAGAAATAACTGTACAAGCATGGAAGGTTCTTTATGAGCAATGGCAGTTGCTGAATTTCCATTTAGGATGAGCTTTGTGGTTAAGTGGTACTTTCCCCATGAATGAGAAAACGTCCGTGAGTGGAACCACACAGATGGGGATGACAAGCACTGGCACTCTCCTGGCCACTCCCTTCTGCCTTCCTTCCTGTTAAAATACCTGGGGCATTACAAAAGTATCCATGCTCCTCTCCAGAACAACAGGGTCAAACTTCCCGAAACATCAGAGCTTTTCAAAGCCCCCCGGGGAATTCCAAAGGGCAGACAGGTATGAGAATGCTTGCTTCCCCTCACTGGTGGTACGTACAGCAGAGAAGGGCTTGTCATTTCTGAAGACTAAAACCCAAGTGACATAGGGCCCTTCACTAATCCTAAAGGTCGAGTCCACATTAATCCCTGTTTCTCTGGGCCTCACATAACCTAGGTTCTCACGTCAACCTCGAGAGAGCCCTGAAGGTAGCTGTCGTGTTGTCCCCATTTTACAGATGAGCAAACTGAGGCTCAGTGCAAGTAGATAGTTGCCCAAACACAGAACAGAAGCATGTCCAGGCCTGTGGTTTGCGGTACCTGCTTGTTCTACACGCTATGTGACGTCGGTTTGGTTTTATAGAAAATGCGAATGACAACAGGGCTCCTATGGGGTTGCTGTGGCAGGGGCCAGGGGACACATAACAGGCATTCAACGTTCACTACATTCTCTGGGAAAATAGCACACGCCAGGGAGGGAAGGGCCTTGTCTGGCCGGTAGCATATTACCTGCTTCAAACCTGTGGACATGGAACTCTGCCTGACTCAGCACACCTCCATCTCACCTCATCCTTTACCAAACGACAGAGATCAGATAAGGGAGACCACAGGGCTCTCAGAAGCATCTTAGACATTCGGCGCTGAGCAGAGGGCTGTGGGCTTGGGTAGCACCATGCATTCTGTCATGCCAGTGACACCGCTGGGCTGACTCACACTCTGGCATGGGTCCCTAAGACCCCCAACTCTGCGTTTCAGATGCCAGAGCACTTTGGGCTGTGTAGAGGACATTTTAAAATTCTTTCCGTATAATGGATTGCTCCCATCTCTCAAAAGCTATTGGTAAAATATCTTTTTAGGACTTTTATTAAAATTTCAAAATATTAGCTGCTTAAGCACCCATGTTCCAGATCAAATAATTCACAAAGGTTTCAGTCAGAGACTCCCTCCCTCCACGCACCCCACACCCCACCCCCGTCCACCCCCGTGTCCTATATTCCAGTACTTGGCAAGCTTCCCGCATTTGTGCTCTGCAAGGAAATTAGAGAAAACAACAAAATGTAAGAAACATATCACATTTCCAGCTTTTTAAGATCATTTTTGTCACCAAATATGAATAGATTATGGTTTTCTTAAATGGACGCTTTCTATGGAATCTTTGAGCTGGAAGGGACCTATTGGGGCCAACTAGCTCATTTTTCAGGTGAAAAACTAAGGCCCAGAGCGTTCCGATGCCAAGTACAAGGCCCCCCAGTGACTGGCAGGGACAGAGCCAGAAAGCAGCTGCCCTGGCCACATCCCCAGGCCTCTGATCCAAGGCAGTAAGCCTTGGAGGGGACCATACTACCCCTTGTGGTTTCTTCACTCCGGACATAAGAGCTGACCAAGAGCCAACACATGGGGGAGCCCTTTGTGGGCACAGACTTACCTCACCCCAATTGAAGCTGCTTCCACACTGCCAGTTGTCAAAGGAAGGGCGGGATTCTGAGACATTTAAGTGGTAGAGGCTCCTGAAGTGAGGAAGGGAAATGCAAATTTGTCCTGTATCCCCATAAGCTAGTAATGTAACCCTTCTAAATATCAACATCGAGAGACCACTGTTGATGACACTAGACACCCAAACATGCCAGGACTGGTGTTGAAACTGCAAACTTTACTTTGTCATACACGGAGTTATATATCTCTATTTCCATGACACTTCATGGTTTGTAAGACAGTTTCTTGTGCGTCAGCTCATTTCACACTTCCTACCGTAAAAGAAAGATGGATTCTACCATTTATAAGTGAGGCGAGACCAGGTATTCCTACAAAGTCACACAGCTCGTTAGTGACATCAGAGGCATTGAACAGAGCCCCTCAACTTTTAGTCCAGACCGCCTCCAGGGTTTGATGTGCGTTGTTTGTGGTGTATTGACTGAGGCTCAGGTCCTCTCCTCCACTGCCACGGAGAGACAGCTTGCAAAGGAAGCCGTGAACTAGATGCTGCACATGCCACCCAGAGAACCCCACAGCTGCCTCCCCTTTTCCTGCATCATTCACTGAGCTCACAGCATACGACAGAGGATGTGGCCATGGGGTGATGTGCAGGATGTCTGAGGACCCAGAGCTTAGTTCCTAGTTCTTTAATAACTTTCCTGCAGTTACTGGTCCACGACCACACAGCTCCAGTCCCAATCCCACCCCTCAGCATGCATGATCTTTGACAAGGGGAACCCAATGGACCTTCCCGAATTTGTTTCCCTTTTCTACCAAGATCCAAGCTGCTGTCCTCTGCGGTCCCACCAAGCTGTGCAAGACCCCTCAGGCACACTGCTTTCAAACACCTTCACACCTCTGCGTGTGGCATTCCACTGGTCCAGACTCCTTCCCTAGTTCTGAGCCTAGAAGACACACTTACTCTGCAAGAACCAGCTCAGGTACTCTCTCCTCTAAAAAGACTCCCCTGGCTCTCCAAGGCAGACCTGGGATTCAATGTGTTTTGTTTTATACACATCGGTTTTTACAAAGAGCTTTGAATACAGCCATCATGGAGGGATGCAGAAACTGTGTTACACTGAGTTGTGGGAGTGCCTTAAGAGCAGGGACTGTGTTTTCTTGGGCACAACATTTGCACAAAGCCAGTGTTCAGTAGGCGGCATTTGGATGAGTGGATGAATGGATGCATGGATAGACGGATGGCAGAATAAATTGGAAATGCCTGAAGCTCAGCAGGGTGCAATATGGTGACTGGCTAAGAAATGGAGTTTCTGAATCCCGTGAATCTGGGTTTCTGTGGCAGATGGCTGCTCTTGGGTGTGTCGTTTAACCTCCATGGGCTGCATTCTTTTCAATTATGAGATCTGCTCTGTACCCAACTGTCCCCAGCTGGGAGTCCAGGGGGCTGATGGATAGAAATCACGTCCATGGCTTCCTTCCCCTGGCTGCCTGTTGAGTTTGGCCAACAGAGGGACAGCAGCAGGATGTCTGCTCGGGGCAGGGGGAGTGTGAGAAGGGATTTTTATCCCGCTCACTGCCCACCGCAGCTCCTTCCCTGAGGGTCCCTCAGCTGAAGCCACAGCTCTCTTCCCATCAGCCTGTCTGTCTCTGGGTCCCACCGGCTGCGCACACCCCTCCAGGCCCAGGCACGGTAGCAGCACCACCAGGCCCTTCACTGTCCTTTGGGGATCCCTTCACCCTGTCCACACCTTTTAAATGGCCTCATTAAACTCTCCTCAAATTACCTAACTTGAGGGTGTCATCTGTGCCTTGCCTGAAACCCCAGCGGATACAGTGGGCAATAATAACCTTTATACCTCCTGGGATCTTTGCATCGATAAAATATGATCGTTGACGTAAAGCCCTTACTGAGTACTCCCACGGTCTCTGCAGCTGATGTATCAATACATGGGAAATGGGGTTAATGACCTCTCCTATGTGGGTGAATACAAGCCCCAAATAAAATGCTGCATCCTATGGGAAACAGCATATAAATGTAACTCCCAATAAATATTCCGTGGCAAAGTTACACTGTAAAAGGCAAAGCATTCCTTCTCCCACACGCTCACAGATGCCCCAGAGCAGAGCCAGCAGAGCCGAGGCTAACATGCCCAGGGTGCCCAGGGGAGGCGCGCAATTGCACGCCAGGGACCACGGGCCCAGGACGCGTTCGCTCCGCTCCCCGGGGCAGATGGGTTGACTGCTGACAGAAAGAGGGCAGCCTGTCAGGGAAGAAGTCCCCACCCCCACACCACACCAGAAATAAACCAATTACCAACCTGGACTGATTCGCTTTCTGTCATCTCCTCTGAGCCGACACCTGTATCCCATTTTAACGAGAAGCAACAGTAGCATGTTCACCAGAATTAAAACGTGATGCGTGAGGCCCACTCACAGGCCTGCTGTTGTTTCCACAGGCTGAGATGCAGATCCCTCTCGTGTGCCCAGTGTCCAGAGCTATGAACAAGCAGTAAGTACCTCTGTGTGGCTGTGAGCCCGAACCTCCTCCTATCCCAGAATACGAACTAAGGAATGATGATGCCAAGGCGTCCCCTGGCCCATGGGAAGGTCATGTCCAGTGTCAAGGCCGAGCCTGACAGGCAGGGTCAAGGATGGATGCGGCAGGGTTCAGTGAATACCTTTCCCAGTCACAGCATGGTTTTTGTGTGCAGGCCACTTGTTGCCCAGCACAGGTGCGTGGTTGGGGCAGGGATGAGGTGCCGCAGCACCATAGTGCCCAAAGAGCACCAGAAATATCCTCTGTCACTTCACCCCCACCCTGGGGGAAAGTCGAACTAAAAGAAAAGTGGTTTGCACACTTGTTCCCACAGCAGAGAACCTGAAATCGGCTTCCTCCTTGGGGACCCTCAGAGTCGTGATGTGGTCAGTTTAGGATTTCCAAGTATGTATGCGATCCAGCCAAAAATCCATTCATTCCTGATGTCTGTGATTGTAGTAATAGGTATTAACCAGACCCCCAAGTTGTGAGAAATATTTATATTGAAAAGAAGACCTTTCAATGGAGAAAAACTGGTGCCCTCGTCTTACTTTAAAATCAGTCTTATCTATTGATTTGCTTTATTTCGCCAACTGGAAGGATAACTCTGTTACTTGCCTCTGTGCATAACAAGAAGCAGAGGATGTGTGTGAGACAGAACGCAAGTTCCCTGGTCTGGCAGACCTGGGGTCATCCCCGCCCCGTCACTTTAGGGCTAGATGATACTCAGAAGTTCCCTAACTAACCCTCTGGATACTGGAGAAGCTGCTTTACCCTCCCTCTGGAAAGCAGGATCTGGCCTGGGAGAGGGGGGCTGCCTGGTGCCTGGGGGGGGATTCCAGGCCCAAAGGGAGCCTGAGGGGCAGCACAGGGCACCCAGGCAATGCCTGGGTCTCACAGACGGGCACTGGGCACAGGGGTGGTGTCCAGCGTGACCAGGAGACAGCAGCCCCAGCATCAGGGCTGTGTTGGCACTGAACTTGGCACCTCCATTATAAAGAGGGATGAAATCCAGCCCTGGCCTCCAAGAGCATGAGCTGTATGTGAAGCAAGTCTGTTGAGTATTCTGTAAAGAGAGATGGGAAAGCTCCCCAAATGCTAAGGAGTCCGATGTCATCGGTGCTAAGTGGCCTCTGAAACTAGCAGGCCCTTTCACATTAGCTCTCCCTGATGATCCACTGAACTCCCGGAAGCCTGGGTCTGCTCCTCCTCTGGCATGTCGGGTGTAAGAGCTGGCAGATGGAGCTGTTCAAGGCCCCATTAACCCTCAGGGCTAGATAAGCAGGTGGGGCTTAGTTTCCGGAATCTCTTCATCACTTTGGACAGACCTGATAAGAACCCTGGTGCTGCAGTTCTGAGGGTTCTGGAAAAGCCCACTTCTGGGCCTTTCCAGGAAGCAGATGCCCTGCACTGGCCAGGCTGCTCCCTGACTGGACACCGATGGCAGAGCAAGCACCACCCAAAGCATCCCCTGAGAAATGCGCCGGAAAGGTCTAACAGCAAATTATGTAGGTTTTAAGTCACTTGTCTCTGTCTTTGTATAACGTTTTAAAATTTCAGGAGTTTTAAACCTCCTACTGTTTCCAGTTACTCATTCAATAATACTCTGTTACATTGTGTCTTCCCGTATTATTAAGTCTCCTTCAAAATCCCCAGGTTGGAAGGCTAGTGCTTAAATAAGGTTCGCGATCCCTTATCCATAATTCTAACGTCAAACAGCTTCAAAATACTGAGAGATTTTTATAACTAATTTGCAGCAAAACTTGACCTGTAATGAGGCGAAGTTATGTACCCTCTTTATTTATCCCACGCAGTGTGAGTGCCCACATGTTTCACCGCAGAAACGTGAGTCAGTCTGGTGACCAGGTGTTGCTCCAGACCACACTGGGATGTCACACGGTATTCCGTACCTGCACAATGTTGCTTTTCTAAAGCCCAGAGTGTCCTCAACCCCTGGCCCTGTGGACTTTGGATAAAGAATGGTGGACCTGCATTTCATCCAGCGGTTTATTTTACCTTGACCTTGGTGTTGGACAATGCAGTTGTGACCTACAAAGTTTTATGAGGCAGTTTTATTGCCAAGATTAAACTTAATACTCTCTACCCTAAAAGTAGTGGAGGACGCTCTGTCACCAGGGCACCCCACAGGCTATTCGATGTGTCCTGTGTCACACAATCACACTGTGATAACCTATTATTACCTAGGAACACGGGTTCGATCAAAGTATTTGATGATAACCTAGCATTTCTTTTCTTGCATCAGGGAACTTGTTTTTCGTATTTAGTTGTTTTGGAATGAGTTTTGATGGCAAACAAAACATAATAAAATAGAATTTGGGAGCCGGGAGAGCCTCAGTGGCATGGGGTTCATGCTTCCCCATGTGGTTGTGACCCTCTCAGCAAGAGCTGACCCAGGGCTCATGACCTTCTGAGACAGTGAGTTAGGAAAGTGTAAGTTCCTCTCTCAGTTTCAAGTAAGTGTTAGCCCTGGGCCCCACGCATTTGGCTAAGGGAAAAATGCTGAGACTTCCCTGAAACACTTTCGCACTGGAATTCGGTGCCTAGTTATGATCACGGAAGAGTAAAGACAGCAAGATGGTCTCCAGGCCAGGCCCTCCGCCTGGGCATCAGTGCCCTGCTGTCTCCCTGCTCGGCGCTCACAATCCCTTCCCATGTCACTATATGAGACCCCACCTTGGGACGACACTGCCCCACATTCAGAGCCACGTCCCTCCGACTCCCAAAGCCATGGTCTGGTCCCGTACTGAACTGCTTTGCGATGACTGAGAACACCATCCAGGTGTACTTCTCATCAGAGAAGCATCCCCACATTGAATGACTGTTCTGCTCATGCAAGGCCTATTTCCTCTTCGAAGCCATGCATGATAAAATCCACTCGGCTGCTGGGTGGGGTGGGCATCAGCCCTCCTCAGAAGGGCCCAGCTCAATGTCTAGCACACAGGAGATGCCCCATAAACACTCCCCTCAATATGTCTGCATGACCAGACTCCTCATAAACTTGAGTCATTATTTTCCTTCATGATGTATGTGAACCACTGCTGCCCTGGACTCAGGAAGTGTGACTTCAGTTTGATTTGCAGCAATTAAAAAGTATAAATACCACGGAATCTTGGGGAAACAAGAAGCACAGATTTTGGCATCCTGAGATCAGAGGCTTGTGCCCAGCAGAGCTGTCCGTGTGGCTGCCTCCCAAGTTACCCAGAAGTCATTACAAACCAGCTCCGAGTCCAGGCAGGCCTGTCCTCGGGTGCTATCAAAGTCCCATCGCTAGGATTCAGCTTCGTGGTTGACTGGTCATTAAAAAGCAACAAGCTGAGAGAGAGCATAGCTGAGAACAGGGCACACGTTGGCAGGCGCTGCAGGCGTGGCCGGGGCACCTCTGCCAAAGCAGCAGGTGTGCTCAGCCCCGGGACTCAGGCAGGGGGGTGGCCGTGAGGGAGAGGGCAGTTGTAAAATAGCCCTCCTCCTCTCTGCACAGCAGAGCTGCCAGCTGGGGGTGCAGCGAGCCGACTTCACTCTCCTGCTCCTTGGGAAACTTCCCCCTGCAAACCTTGTCTCCTGCTGACTGGCCACAAGGTTGGACTTTTCATAATGATGGCCTTTCACAATGTCACAAAGAATAAGGAAGACTGTGACTTCCTTTAGTATTTGAGTTTGTTGCTGTCCATGTAATTCATTGCAGAAATTTAAAAAATAGAAAAAATATACAATGAGAAACTACCACTAATCAAAGCATTGAAAAGCGGTCAGCGTCAGGCTTCTAAGGGGTGTGCCCTTAGAAGCTCTTATACAACGATGAACCCTATTTTGTCTTCAGACTTTAATGCATCGTAAGTGCTTTCCAGTGTTCCTCAGGTCATTTTTGTAGCTGTGCAGTCTCCCATGGTTTAGGCATCTCCTACTTTATGTTCTTCCACTTCTAGGATGCAACACAACCGAAACAATTTGACACGTTCTATTAACACAATCACGCCTAAATGTTAAGATGCTGTGTTTTATTACCGGGTAAAAGGTAAAACTGAGCACCCCAGGGAGTCTTCTTACAAGCCAGACCAGTGTTTGGAGAACCCGGCCCACAGTGACAGTTCATGAGGCTAGCATAGTATTTGATGACACAAATGTGCAGAGAAGTTGGAAGTGGGGTCTAGTGTGTAGGATTGGGGGACTCCTCGAGGCCGTTCTACTTCCCATGCACCCCACTGTCCCCCACAATAGGGTATATGAAGAGAGAAAAGTTGATGTCAGGACAACCTTTGGTCATGTCCAAATACACCTGAGACCAAAAGATGAAAAGATGCCAAAAGTTCTGGATGGATATGATTTGGATGAAAGTCGGGAAGTCCTGGACAATGTAGCCATTGGGAAGAGAACAAGAAATTTCCTGGAGGCCTATCTGCCTGGAATTTCAGAATTCCCAGTGCAGGAGACAAGGTTACAAATAGGAGCCCAGGAGATGCGGTCCCAGGCTAAATATTAAGCAGCAAATTCACAAGCCCCTCTTGTACGGTTCTCCATTCTAGCCTTCCATTCTTCTCCATTATTTGGGGGGAGGGGATTTTTTTAAGCTACGTATTTCAAAAGCTTAAAAAGAATTGTGTTGAGTTAACCCAAGAAAGGAGGTATTAAAGTCAAACATTTATTTAGCTCCCTTGACAAGGAGGCCAAATTCTTGGTGGTGAAGGCTGTGAGCTTGGGGGTGATCTAATGAGAATAGTAGCTCGGCCACTTGCCAGCTGTGACTTCTTAGGCACTTATGTAGCCTCTCTGGGCTCCATTCTCCATCCCTATAAAGTGGAAATAATAATAGCAATTATCTAAGAGAGTCAGAGAAGATGCAGTGACGTCGAGAGCACTGTCTTTAGCTCTGTGTCCGGCACCTAGGTGGCTCTGCACAGGTGTGGTAGCAGAGCACGCTCTCTAAAGATGGCACAGTGATACCCTCCTCATCCCAATGCTCAGTGCAATGGGGCCTGGCCGCTCCCCATTCAGAGGAGAATCTATGTCTCCGCCTCCATGAACTTGACCAATGGAACACAACAGAAGGGACACTGCCAAATCTGGGCAGAGGCTTTAGCAGCCAAGCAGCTCTGCTTCCTGCCTTTGGAAGCCAGTTCCCACCAGTCTTATGCTGTGACTGCCATGCTATGAGAAGCCCAAGGCACATGGAGAAGCCCAGGAGACTTTCTCCTAGTGGGGAGAAGGCGCCAGGCACCAAACAGGATGGTTGAGAGCCATCTGGGCATTCATCCAGCTCCAGCTTGGAGACAACCATTGGAATGCGATAGCACAGGAGAACCTAAGAGGAACCCGTCCAGCTGAGAACCAGGAGAGATCAAAATCAATGGTTGTTCCCAAACCAGTGCTTTGGAGTAGTATGTTTTCCGGCAAGAGGTGACTAGAGCCGATACTGTGCGATTTTTATCATCATCATCTCAGTTATTTCTTACAAGACCTTTGCCATCAGGTAGTCAGGATACAAGTTAGAGATTCCTATGAAGAACCTTGAAGAACACCTTGAAGAACACACGTTCTATAGGAGAATGGCAATAAAGAACTAAGAATGGGCGGGCAGGGTGCTAATCAGGGCTTCTTGGTTCCAGGTGTGAGCAAAGCGCTCAGGGGAACCAGAGGAGTGAGTGTTTAATCTCCTTAGGGACAAATCTTGGGGGAGGGCGTGGTGGTCTTAGAAAAGACATCTTCACAGGGGAGGTGACAGCTGAGCTGAGCTGAGCTTGGGGAACGATGACATGTTCCAGAGGAGCAAATGCAGGAGAGAGCAGGAGCAGACTTCCTTAAGGAGTCACCGCAGCTGGAAAGACTGTCAGGACTCATGTGGAGGGTAACGTCAAATCGACTAATAACTTAAATTTTGTTGCTTGAAAACTGACTCTAAGTCATTGAAGACACCATTCCTTGACAACTGCTGATGAGCGGTGGAATTTAATTGCCCAAATCTTGTCATGGCCAGGGAAGAGAAGGAGCTGCAGTCACAGTCAGAAGGCGGGTGAAGGCCAGAGTTGGGTGGCAGTGTTTCAAATCCAGTGTCGATGGGGTGGCTCTGGCCGCCCTGCAATGTCACCTTTTGGATCGGTGGCAGCTAACGGCTGCCATTGTTGGTTGCCATTGTTTTTGTCTGAACGAAAGTTCCCGGGACCCCACATTGAGGTCAGCTTCTGTGGCGTTGTCTCGTTGTCTCGGGATCCTATCAGCAAAGACCCAAGAAACTTTGTGGGAAAAAAAGCATGGTCTTTCTCTTTCATCTTCATCAGTGCTTTCCTTTCTCCCTTTGTTTCCTTCAATTGTTTTAAATATTGATTAGAAATTAAGAGTCATCATAAGATACGCATAAGCCGTAAAGAACAACGACACAGTTCGGTTTTAAGAATGACTGTCAGTGTTGAAGTTCTCCCCATCCTGTCTGTGGGCACAGCCCCTCCCTCGCCCCCCGCAGAGGCACCTGTGCCGAACCATGTGTGCATCGCTCACTCGCTTTTGCTTCTCACTTTACCAGGTATGTTCATATCGCTAAAAATAATTTGTTTGGTTTTGCTTGGTTTAGAACTTTGGGCCCAAAGAATCATGCTGCGGGGGTAGATTCTGCACCCAGATGACCTGGGTTTGGACAACCGGCTCCACCAGTTAAGAACTGGGAGACTGTCGCAATGCCGTGGTGCTGGTTTCCGCAGCTGCAAAGCAGAAATAATAGCAATGCCTGCCCCGTGTCCACGATTAACATCCTGCAATCTGTTCCAAGATAGCCCGTGGTATTGCGGACTGCCATAGCCCCTTCGACTTCATGGCTAACTACTGTTTCCTTACATGCCTATAATACAATCTATTTCTCCACTGTCCAGGCAGTAGACATTAGGGCTGTTTTCCAGGTTTTGCTTACATCTGTGCTGCTAAGAAAATTCCAGCTTGTGATTTGGAGCATGTATTCAAAAGCATCTGTATATGCGGGTATATTCTCAGGGCTGAAATTTCGGGGGCACAGAGTGTGCGTATCTTCGACTTCAGGAGGCAGCGTCATAGCTTCCAGAGCCTCCAGCTCCCTTTGCACTTCCACCGTGCATGTCAGTGACCCAGCGGCTTCACGACCTCGTCAACCCTCAATATTGGCAGTTTCCATTCTTGTCAAACTGATGGGTGGTTTTCATTTACTCTTTCTCGACTGTGGGTGTGCATAAGCATCTTTTCAGATTTTTATTAGCCATTATACTTTTCTCATCAAACACAGGGCTTGTCGATATCTTTTGCCCACTTTTCTGTCAGGTTTTTTGTCTTTTTTGCAGTGATTTACATAAGTTATTTATTCTGTACACTTTTCTCAGTTTGTGACTTGGGTTTTCATTCTCTTTTGGTGTTTTCTTGGGTTATCATAATTCTGAGGCTGCTGAACATACCCAACTTTTCTTTATGATTTGTTGATTTTGTGTATTGTTGAAAGGAATGTTCCTTCTTACCCTGAGATTATTAAGATAGCTTCCTGTATTGAATTCCAAACATCATAAAATTTGCCTTTGACTTGTATGCCTTTAATCAGCCTGGAGTTGATTAATTTGTGTATTGGTATGAAGTAGGGAGGATCAATTTTTTTTAATACAGGTAAACAATGTACTCAGTATCATATATCAAAAAGTCTATCTCTTCTACACACATCTGCAGGGTCAGCTCAGTCATAAACCTGAGTTTTCCTACCCAGGAGAATCATTTCTGGGCTTTCTGTTCTGTGCCAGGCTTGCAGTACCTACCCCAGGTTAATTACACGAAACCTAATTAGTGCAAAGAGTAAATTGTATCTGGAAACTTCCATCCTCCAACTTGCGCTTCATCAATGAATCGGCTTTCAACTGTTCATTCTTTAATGTAAATGTCAGGATCAGCTTGTCAATATACACAACATACCACTTTTGGGGGATTTTATTACAATTACTTTGAATCTATAGATAACTTTGTACAGAATTGGCATCTTTTTGATATTGAGTTTTCAGTTCCTGAAAATACGCGAGAGAGACACAGAGAGGGAAAACTTCAACATAATTCCATCATGTTTTATCTCTTCCTTCCCAGAGGCCTGGAACCTGACATACTTTGAAAGGTTTGTTTTGGGGCACTTTACATATTTTAAAGACATATGTTATCAAAATTTTTACTTTGTCATGTTTGTTGTTGGTGCATATGTTTTTGTACATGATGTATGCAGCAGACCTGCTAAAAGTTTTATGAGTTCTGATGATTTGTCAGTTTATTCTTTGTGGTTCGCTATACAGATAAGAATGCCATCTGTAAATAATGGAATTTTATTTCTTCCTTTCCATTTTCTATACTTTTTTTCTTGCCTGATGGCACTGGTTAGTGTCCCCAAAACAGGCATGAATTAAGGTGGTGATAGCAAACAGCCCTGCTCCTTATCTTAAAGGGGCTGGTTTTGGTTTCTCAGCATAAAGCACGTGGCTTGTTTTCTGACTTTGGTAGGCTTCAGATAGCAGGTGAAAGACCCTGGGTTACCAAGAGCCTCTTTTGTATTGCAAATATGCATTAAGTGTAATCTATATTTTCTCTGTATTTATTAAGATGATTATATATACATTTTCCTTCCCTGTCTGCTAATGCAATGACATATCAATGGATTGTCTTTGTTTTATGAACAATAATTCTTGAACATTTATTATTTAATACTAAGTCCATATTCAAATTTCTCTTAACAACTCTCAATTGTATTTTTCATGCATTTTATTGTATTTTTTCCATCAGTACTTGGTCCCTTTATACCCTTTTCCCCTCCTACCACAATCACCACACTGTTATCCATGTCCACGACATATCATTGGATTTTCTAGTGCTTAACAAAATTGGCATTTCTACAATAGATACAACGTGGTCATGACGTATTCACTTTTAGTATATTGGTTCAATGAATCAGTATGGAATATTAGTGAGAACTATAATTATTTTTCTCCTGCTTTCCTGGCTCGATGTTGGCATCAGGAATGTGCTGGCCTCATGAAGTGAGTTAGAGAGAATTTCCCAATTTTCTATTCTTAACAAGCGGTTATGTGATGGGGAATAGTTTGTTCCTTTACCAATAATGCTGCCTTGGACTGGTATTTCCTCAGGGGGAGGTTTTCAATTATTGATTCAATATTATTGTTGGTTACAGAAAGATGTTCAGTTTTACTATTCCTTCACGAGTAATTTTTGTTGTATATTTTTCCTAAGTGTTTGTTTATTCACTAATATTCTCTTATTGTTTTAACCTCTGTTGCACCTCTAGTTATGTCTCCTTTTTTTAATTTCTAATTTTGCCTGTTGGTATTTTCCCTTTTATTCTTGATCAAGCTTGCCAAAGGTTATAGATGTT
>VMDR010006659.1:0-44338 GCA_007922815.1 Macrotus californicus
AGTAACTTATTTCATGCCAACTTTTTAGGTTATTTTTCATCTCTTTCTTAATTATTTAACTCATTCCATCTGGAGATTTACTAGTGAATAGATATGGGTTACAACTAATTTTGCTTCCAATTGCAACCTAAATGTCTTAATACCAGTTACTGAATAAAACTTGCTTTCCCATTTTTTTAAGATAAGCTGTTTTTCTGAATAGAAGGCTTCAAAGGGGGGGAGACATCATGTGTGTGTGTGTGGGGTGGGGGACCTGGCTGCTTAGGATGGAGTTAGGGTAGAGAACAGGGGAAGGATGCAGGACAAAAAAGGAGCACTACAAAAGCAGGGGAACACCCCCAGTGAGACATGAAAGAAGCAGCACACAGGGTAATAAAATGAAATGGGGTCTGTAGAATTCAGTCACATGCCAGAAGCGATAAATTCTGGGTAGACAATGTTTGGGAACCACGGCCATAAACAAAACTCCACATGGTCTGTCTACAGCCTCCTTTCATTCCCACCCACCACAGACCATTACCCTCTCGTGGCTCCCCCCTCACTACGCCACCACCACCGAGGATGCTATCTCTGTCCTGATCTCCTAGATCTTTTAAAGGGCCAGGAGCCCTTTCAGCGTTCTCTTCCTGACTAGTTAGCAGTCACTGGCAAGCATAAAGGTAGGTGACTGGGACGCAGTGCAGAGTCAAAGCACCGTGCTCAGGAAAGTATCCGCTCCAAGGGATATGAAATACCCTGTGTACCTGCTGAAGGGACAGACATTTGAGCTCAACCTCAGATCTTTGGGCGTTTGAACTGAAAAAAAAACAAAAACAAAAAACCCTTAGGCAGGACAACAGGCTCCCGATGCCTCTTTACAGGCAGATTGTAACCTTAATACCTCCACATAAGACAAAAATGCCCAGGGAAAACCAGTTTACAGGCCTCGGTAGACTGCTGGGTAAGCTTTCCCAAACAATACAGGTTCCAAAGTCTTAGGCGTACAGGGTATAGGATACAGATGTACTGTAACAGAGATTGCCTGAACTCACAACCAAAACGGGCTAAGAAGCCTGCTCACGTTTTTATCACGACTGGGTATCAGTCTCTGCATCAGTTACTCAGAAATGATTTTTCACCTCTTCGTCTTTTAGACTCACAGGATTTAACAGAAGGAAATAGAGTTAGAGGTTTTAAACAGCAGGCTTTTTATGAATACTAAATAATAAAATTTGCAAGGCTGCATCACAGGTTTCAATTTTACAGCCTGTTACATTAAAAAAAAATTTAACCCAGATTCCTTTTCTTACACAGCATGCACAGAGGGATGAGAAGGTCCAATGGGAAGTAGGAGGTGATTTTTGGACATTATCATCAGAAACTCGAACGGTGGTTAAGAGGTTCTCACGTCATTTCTACTGGATCATTCCTTCTGAGATTCAGACTCATTTGAGCTAAAAGCTCATCACATCAATTTCCTGCTCATCTATTTCAAAGACTTTATCACCAGTGGGAGACATCTAAACCCAAACAGGGCAGAGAGGCTCTTCTTGACCTCGCTTTTGCTGCCTGTCCAGCATGGTTACCCACTGCTGCTGTTATGTTCTCCTCAGTGCCACACAGAGCCAACCCTGTCTGGGCTGAGTGAGCACCCCATGCTTCCTCGCACACGTGTGGCTCCTCTCCCCTTCCCAGCTCACCACCCCAACCTACCACCTCGAGCCAAGGCTCTGCTTACTTTGCATCTCGTCACTAAGGCCTTTCCTGATGATGGCAGGGAAAGCTGATGGCTCCTGCTCCCTGCCACATACTGAACTCAGAGCAGCGAATGCACGTGAACACCCAGCCCAGACAGCACTGGACTGTAATTGTCTGGGGGTGCGTCTGACTTCTCCAAAACATCATCATGAGCTGCTGGAGGAAAGGACCCTTGCCTTTGGGGCTTTGCCTTTTTCAAGGGTGCATCCCAAGAGCCTAGCAAAATGCTAGTCACATGGCAGGCACCTAATAAATGCTTTTTGAATGAATAAATGAGAAAATGGAGCTTTATGTAAAATACTTTTTTACTGTGAAGCCCGCTGAATACCAAATTCTGTATTTGTATAGTTTGCTTTCCAGTTTCTTAATATTGCCTTACCCCTAAGTGAATAGTCAGTCTTATATTAGTCATTTGCTTTTATTGTCTTTCCAAGTCACTTTATTATCTTTTACTTTTCATAAAACAACTCTTGTTGCACACTCATTTCTTTCTTTTTTTATTTTTAACCCTGGATAGGGTTAATAAAGATGTTCTATATCTTTATTACAGGAGTCTAGTTTATTTTTAACATGAAATAAGGAGGGAGGAGGCTGTATTTGCCTTTCCGGGCCTTGATTTTCCTCAGCTACAGCTCCAGGTCCTTGCCTTCCAGCACATGGCCGGCTGCTCGGCCACACTGGCCTGGTCTTGAAGCGATGCATGCAAGAAGCTTGCCCTGCTGGAACTGTTCCTCCAGAAGACTGCTGATTTTGGCTTTTTTCTTCCTTTCATCATATTTCTTCTGAATTTTCTTTGATCGTTTTTTGTTTAAAATCTCTTCCTCTTCAGGAGTCAGCTTGGCCCCCTTCCTGCGGCCCCGGGGCAGTGCATAGTGGGATTCGTACCACTGTCCGTACGGTGTGCTGTCAGTGAGCACGATGCAGTTCTTCACTAGGGTCTAGGTTCAGACCAGTTCGTTGTTGGATGCACTGTAGACAACATCAATAATCCTTGCTTTGCGCGTGCAACACTCTGAGCCCCAGGAGAAGTTGCCCATGTCCAGCCTCAAGGCTTGGTACTTCTTGTTGCCTCCTCGCACGCAAACTGTGTGTGTGCATCGAGGGCCAATCTTACTGTTGGCAGCAGGGCGTCCCAGCCCATGTTTTCGCTTTTTATGGTGGGGCTTCCTCTTGCCCCCGGTCTGGCGACGCTGATGCCAGTGGTCCCAAGAGATGCCCAGGGCTTGGCGCCAGCTAGAAAGAGCTTTCTGCACTCATTTCTGATCAGGTCACACAATATTTAATAAAATGATGTCATATCTGGTCAGAAACAAAAGAACTGACCCTTTGTAATGTGTGGGGTGAACGATTGGCCAAGAATATTAAGCAACTCATGGTTACCAGTCAGTGGATTTCTAAAAAGCAGTGGAGGCCCTTGGCTAATTTGGAATGCCAGTTACACAGCGGCAGTTTTATATAGCTTCCACTGCAGACTGCTTAAAGTCACACAGAACTCTCAAGACTCAAATGCTTAGGCTAGTCAAAGTCACATGATTCATTACTGATGAGATGAGCCAAGATGTCTACTTCCATTTAACTTGAATAACTTGATATGTCAAGTTCAAGTTATTAAAATATGCCTATACATTCCTCGGGGCTCCGTATATGCTTCCTGAATCTGGAAAATTCCATTAAATCAAGACAATATGCATTATAACTGACTTCCTGAAGATAATTCCTTCTAATCCCCAGTATTGGCCCATGGGTATGCTTCTAATTAACTCTCTTGAGATGTAGCTCAGACTTAGACTAAATTGATTTTTGAAACATCCGAGTGTACATCTAATACCCAGTTACCACTACAAAACAATTGGAGGTCTAGGTTTTGTACAGGGTAAGAATCAGAGACATGGAAGAAAAGTAAAGTAAAACTACCATCATTAATCAGGGCTAGAAAAATTTCCAAATCCTTCTGGCAACTTTCCTAAATAAACCAGATATCATCAGGGAAACGACATGGGTATACGGAGAAGAATTTCAGAAACTCTTCCCCTAGTATCCCTCCTGTCTCTTTCTTCTTTCCTTTTATGGCCACTCAGACACTGAAGTTAAGAAAACTATATAAGGATGTTTTAATTCAGAGTTAAAATGCAGCATATAGTGATTTTTACTGATAGAAAATGAAACATTTTCACAAACTACGATCATTTTTCTATCATTCTTACAAACTAAAACATCTGCCAAACTGAGTTCAAAATGAAGTTCTATAACTTCTAACATATTTGATCCAAACAAGAAGAAAAAGCCCACACAGTGTGTGTCTACTTCAGAGTTACAGCTTTTCTGGAAGAGACAATTTGCAAAACTTGAAAAAGCCCATGAGGAAAGAAGGAAGCACTTTACAACTTTCCTACATACTAACAGATTCAATATCATCAAAGCGTAAGACCCAGCAGCTCACAGATACATTTCACAAGCCATGTGGAGCAAATCCTTGTCCCCAGCTCCCTTCCAAAATTCTATTAATTCTCTTCAAGGAACTGATGTACTGAAGCAGCTTACCATGTGATTTAAGCACTCTGAGACACGATTCACATTTTCTAGGCCCCTATTTTTATCAGAAAGACATCCAGGCAGTAGCAGTAGTAGTAATAGTACTACTTTGAAAGTTTCAAAGTGGTGAAACTTTCTGGATGAAATAAAATCACCTGTACTGTAGAGATTTCCACTATACAAGTTTAAAGTCTAGTGTGTCAGAAGATCCCTGTATTGGGAGCCAAGAGATCTGAGTTCCAGTCTTAGGCCAGCATCACACAGCTAAATGACCGTCAGCAATTTAGTTCAGCTCTCTGGAATTTGGTTTTCTAATTGACAGAACAATAGATCTAACTGACATATATATTTCCTTCTCAGTGCTAGAACTTCTGTGGTTCTATAATGTATTAAATTTGAAAAAATACTGCAATCAGCCAAAAACATTGAAGCCTAGTTTCTTCTCCTGCCCATAACCCACATATCAACCATGACCAAGTTCTACTGATTCTCACTTCAATATCTCTCCAGTTAGTGTCTTCCTCTCCATTTCCCCAGGTCCAAGTTCAGACTATTCTATGTTGCGATCCCGGCCGGCAGGACTGTGTGTTATTGTGGAATGCTTATCCTATATCCCCAGACAAGTGACGAACAAATTCACAGGGACTAAAGGAATCCGGTGGAGAAAAAGAGATGTCGAGCCACTCTCTAAGTGAGAGAGTGTTAGGGCTTGCATGGCTGCTCTATCAGTAAGAGAAAGAGGGCCCGAGGGAGAGAGAGGGAGAGCGAGGGAAAGAGAGAGCCAGGGAGAGGGTGAGAGAGAGCCAGCCTGAATGGCCACTCTCTCAGAGAGAGAGAGGTCCCGGACCCCTCGCCTGGACAGGCTTTTATTGATATTCTAGGTAGGTTACATCAAGGAGGGTCATCCTTTACTATGTACAGGTTCACTTTAGGTGGTTACCATAACAAAAGAAAGAATGTTGCTAATCCCTTTAAGATAAAGGTCATTTGCAAATGTAAAGGGAAAAGGTTGAACTGGTTACACCCAAACTTGAGAGGTTTAGCATAGATTTTAGGAAGTTCCTTTAAAGATATGCAGTAAACATTTGTTGCCTCAATTCAGGGTGAGGGACTTTTTAGCAAGAGCAAGTCTCAAAGCAGCCTAGGTACAATGCATGCCTGATTCCCCACGGGAGACCTATTCACGGATGTTCTCTGCACACCACGTGTGTCTGTCTGCACTCAGAACCAGAGCTGAGCCACTAGATCACACCACACATGGATAGGTTTCCTATAATTCTATCTCACACAGACTATGGCAAAGCCTTCTTGAAAGCCTCCCCATGGCCTTTCTTACCTCTCTCCCCAATATTTTCCCTCCATACCATGTCCAGAATGTACCTTCTGACATGACTACTCAATCAGCAAGCTCATTTCCCTACATGACTTTTCTATAGCTCCCCATCACCTGAAAGAAAAAAAAAAAATCTTCTCAATGGAATTCTGGTAACGACCCCATGAGGTTATTGGAATAACTGCCTCATTAAGTTTGTGTTGAGAATTAAAGGCTCCACTCATAGTAACAGTGTGCTAAGTACCAAGTACTGCTGAGCTTATCTCCACCATGCCCTGCTTGGAGCATTTTAGACCACAAAACTGACATAGTTGTGATTCCTAGAACACACCACTCTCTCTGTCAAGTCCGTGTCAAGCACATGGCTAGATTGTGGAAGAATTCGTCTTCTCACTCTTCCTTCCTCAGTGGCGGGGCCCCTCCGCACTCCATACCCTCCCCTTCTGTGAGGCCTCCTTTCACTGTTCTCTGCAGGCTGAGGTGCTCCTGCTCCTCTGAATCTAGAAACCCTACGTGGGTGCCCAATACCCGTCAATGATTTTAATGAACCTCAGCAGAGCCGACTCTCCAACCTTCTAAAAAAAGGCAGAAGACCCAAAGTTACATAAACTCTTTCTGGGTTTACACAAGGACCAATTAAGAGTATTTTCCCAGGACAGATTTTCGTGTTTCTTTTTGTTCCAAATGACACCAAAATAAGGAGAATCATAATTAACGCTCAAAGCGAAGTGACCATTTTCAGCTAGCATCCCGTGATGTACCAGACTGCTTCCAATGCTTTTCTAGTCTATGGACAGCAGCAATCCTGGAAAGATTTACCAGTTCTGCAACCTTAGTCACAAGCTTCAAATTGTCTTAAAACTTTACATATTATGTCTAAAAGATTTTTAAAACCATATTTTGTAGTTTTTCCATAATTTTTAACATAATGGAATATTTCCAATGGTAAGTGATGATTTAAAGTCTCCTAAAGTCTCCTATTTCTTAGGTCTAAGAGGAATATTCTCTCCCTCTTCACCAAAGGCCTTTGCCTTTGCTTCTGACATATATTTGTGCCACCGCTGTTAGCCCTGTGTCCAATGACAAGTCCTTGACTATGTCTGACAGATCCCTTCTGAACTCTTCCTACAAAGTTGAACTAATTGCTCTCCTTACGTGAAACTTTTACTATCACTGAAGGAGAAAGACTAGAGATGTAGATAAACTTACAGCTTATTCATAATCTTCATGAGTGACTTACGATTAGATCTCCCAGCTGTGAGCAAGCTGATCAACAGCCAAGCAGAGGAAACAGTGAATCTTACTTGTCAACTACATGTGTCGTCAATATGGTCTCGATTAAGAAAGCTTAAACTGGATTTCAAGACAAGAACAAAATCTCTGCTTTCACCATTAGCATTAAAACTGTAGAGTTCTTACAATTAAAATGGAGAATTCTGGTTCTGACTGCCTGATACCTCGTGAAAAAAAAGGAAAAAGAGAGAATTGAAAGAATTTTCCAAGTAATTACTAGAAATAGAATAACATCCAGTCAGAATTCTCAAAGCAAGCAAGAAAAATAACAAGATTTCATTTCGATTGCTAAGATATTGCTTGACCAGTATCTTTATATGCTCATGTATCTGTATGACTGCATTGGCACACATAGGAACAAATACAAACCTAGTAAATAAATGTTCAGGATTGATTCACTTCACCCTCTACTCCGGTACCTTCAATTCGACACTTTAGGCACAAAAGGTAAATAGGAGCAATATTATTGTCTCTTTCCAAATGTGCTCCTGATCGAACACAGAAATCATTTATCTACAGCTATCACTCTGCTCTAAAAATGATAGTTATCAAACAAGTCCCTTAATGTATTATTTCTCAGGCTCCTATGAAACTACCAAGGATGCTAGCAAGTATGCTCACTTTTACCAAATCCCTCCCTTCTTCTCTAAAAGAAAAATTCAGAAGCCATTGCGGGGGGGTGGGGGGGTGGGCGGGGGTACAGAGCAAAGAAAAAATTTAATGAAACTATCTCGAAGAGATTCTTTAGTAACAACCAAATGACTCAACGTTTCTAAGACAGATCAGTAAAAGCTATCACGAATGTTTAGTCTAAGATGTAAGCTCTTTACACCCAACATAAACCTGTTGAAAGGTTTCCACTCACTTTGTTAATAAATTAAAACACATTAATTTTTCAGCTGATACATTACAGTGATGGGAATGACAATATATCTATCTTAAAATGCCTTAATGCCAATATTGACATCATTTATTCATGCATATAAAAATATTCCTATTTGTTCACCAAAGGCAAGGATAATAAAGTTTCAATAAGGAAATGGCTGTTTGGCCTCCATGTGATGAAGGATAATAACAATTTGTTGGCTACTGCTTTTACAGGGTACTAATTTCATTATCTCATTTACTCCTTACAGCGACCCTGTGAATGACATAGTTTTATACCAAAATATATAGATAACTGAGACTCTGAGACATTCAGTATTCTTCCCAAAGCACACCATTAATGGCAGAGTCAGGATTCAAAGTCTACCATACCATCAACGAAGTGTGCACATCATCCCAACAGATTTTGAAGAGGTCAGGAGGCCATGTTGTCACTGCTGTGACCAGTGGACTGCTGCAAACACCCCCGGGAGCAGCAGCACTACGGTGGTCACTGCTGTCTCTCCTCCTCTATCTTTAACAAAAAAAATACTGATCTATCATGGCTCTTACAGAGCCTCGATGTAGAGTCTGAATCCTTGGCCACACTTCACAGGTCAGTCACAAGGACAGCTGGCAGATAAAATCTACCGTCCTTCCTTAGGTACTGTAATGATCAATAATAATGAAGCAGAAATAGTAGTAGTTGCTACTACAAAGGCCCAATGGCTAGTTACCAGTACCCGTCTAAATAGGTAGTTATCCTCAACAGAGCTAACAGAGCCTACTTCTACAGTAGGTCAACCCACTGCCCTGAATTCCCACACTTTTCCATTTATCACACTAATCACTGTCAGAGGAACAAAACAAAGACGTGGTGCCTCATCTGTAAAAGCTTAGAAGCTAGTCAGAGGAAACCAAACTTACAGCCATTCAAGCACTTGGGAAGGCCACCCGAGGACACCGACACAATCAATCAAAACATTCCCTTAGAGGTGGCAGCAGCACTGCCCTGACCACGTGTGATGACCCACTCCAATAACTCCCTGGCACTTGGATTTCATGAAATTCAAACTCTGCTACTCATCTGCTGACAATTAAAAGGGGCAAGTCTCTTCAAGACCCCACTAAATTTTCTCTCTGTGGCCATAGAAATGGAAATTGTCCACCATAGTTATTTTTACAGCTGGATCGAATGTTATAGTTCTCTGGACCAAGTACTTGAACTTGCTGGGCTTCTGCTATGTAACCAATAAATGGCAATAATATACCTCTTATTCTCACAACACAGCTAAAGTATGAAAATGCCTAAAACTATGCCAGGTACATGGAAGGTACTCAATAAACATCAGTTTTCCTTTCCTTTCAGCTCCAAACCATATCTTTTCTTATAGTTTTACTCTGGAAAATTTTCTCTTTTAATAAGCCACTGAAATATCACACAGGAAGCTAAAGAAGCCCAGAGACCCACCCATCGACCCCAGAGGCAGAGTCAGTAAGTACCTTCGGTGGGGGCCTTTGAATAGAAGCACAGCCTCTGGAGTGCCTGTCTTTCTATCATTTCAAAGTTATTATTTAAATACTTTGGGGTTGAATGATGGGGCACCGAGATTAAGAATCAGGAGAGATGAAGAGCAGAAATGCTTTCTCTGGCAGTAAAACCAGTGCAGTTACTTTTAAAAGGTGCTAGGCAGGAAGTACTGAGGGTGATGGCTTTTTGATAACTCGAACTCAACAGCTTGGTTAAGTGGCCGCTGAACTGGCTGAGCCCTGGCTTTATAGCAAGCACTCAAGGTTCACAGGGACTATTATTATTAATTTAGCTGCAGCCTGGGGGGACCCATACTTTTCGTTATTTGCGATAGGAAGCCCTCGAGTTGCAGGGCCACAGCGGCAGCAGGCTGCTCCACTCTGCAAAGACTAGCAGGGCTCCCTCAAAGCCAAGGGGAGGGAGCCAAGCTAAGCGCAGCTGCTGCTACCACACCGCGGCTCCCCAGGCTGCGCCTTGTTCCCTCACTCACAGAGGCACACTCAAGGCTGGGATTAAGCACACGCTAAGCCCCCGACATTCCCATCTCCTTGCACTCTGTCTGGCCATGAGACAGAGAAGTACAACAGACATTTTCACCTCACCTTAACTGAGTTCTCCAAAGAAATGTGCTTCCTGCCTCATTAGATGACGTGCTAGACTAAGAACATGTCATCGGTTCTATAGGAAAGAAAAAAGGCAGACTCTGTGTCTCTGCCATTTTGAAGACCAGTAAGTTTTGTCTTTGCAGCTACCCAGCATTTAGGGACACGATGACCCGGTTGAAGGATCAAGGTTACCAGGGAGGGGAGGAGAAAAGAGCAGCAGAGAGAGAAGGAGCCAAGAAGGGAAGATCTGTTGATTCTGGTGTTTAAATGTTACTACCAGGGGACTTGAGTTTATGTCTTGAATTCCGGGAAATCAAAGTGTTTGGGGCAATACATGTGAATCACTGGAAAGAAATCTTCCATTTTTTGGCTAAAAGGTGACTCCTTTGATAACCACAAAGGCAATGATTCATAGATACTTTATTACTCAACTTCCTCTCAATAAGCTGAGAAAACATTACTCAGGACCCCTACCCCTACCTTCAGGAATTAGTCAGGGAAAAGGGAATCTCCCAGACTTGAGCTCCTCTGGGATACCCTCTCTTAATTTCTCCTCTGGGTTAATTCCACAAAATGGCACAAAACTGCTAGTCCTTATGGTACCCCCGCAGAAGGTGCTGTAGGTAGTAAGTAGCCCTCTTTGGCTGGGACAGAGGGCCTGTCTGCCAATGCCTCAGGACATTCCTTCTGCAGGCCTACTTGCATTTTTAATCCTCAGTCCTCAGATATCTGGGTTTGGTGTTCTACACATCGGTCTTTACCTGAGGTGTACAGAATATAATCTAATTATTCTTTTGTCGAGCAAAGATTTACATAACAATTACGGGATATTCTATTCTTCACCTATGTTCTTTTTGAGTTCGGTCATCCCCCCTTATTTGGGTGGGAATGGGGTCAGTGAGGAAGGGCTAGAGCAAAACTCTGCTCTGATGCTCCTCTCTCACGTGGGCAAAATGCATTAGAAATCATCACACAGTGGCACTGTCCAACAGAAGGCCAGTTTAAGAAATCACCAGGTATAAAAATGTCCAACCTAAAAATCTCATTTGGCAATGCAGTAAGAATCACCTCTGACCCAGAGTTTCGCCACGAGCTGTGACCTTGAGATAGCCACCTTTCCTCTCTGGGCCTCAGTTTTCTGATATGTAAAACAAAAGGGCAAACCAGATGCTCTGCAAGCTACTCTCAGCTCTGGGGGGGTTCCCATTCATTTCACAAAACAACTCTCCACAGATGTCCATGAATCGACTCCTGCACACGGGGTTATTTCGTACCATCGTTAGCTTTCAACTTTTCAGAAACACGCTGACGCCAGCGAATAATGAAATGCCATTTTCCTTCCTTTACTGCTTACTAACCTCATACCTCTACATTCCCATACATGTATTAGCCACATTTTAATGCACTTCGCACTAATAGCATCTTAAATAATTGCAGACAATACCAAGTCTCTGGAATCCAAACACCTTTGATGTTTGACTTATAAATTTTTCAGCATCTATAATTTTAAGGTTAAATTATATATTAAATTTCAAAGGCCAAGTACTTCAGAAGAGGGGAAATTATATGTGCTTTCCATGCACGCCTTCGGTCCAAATAAAATCTACTCTTTAGACACCAAAGGAGTGACTATCAACTGGGTAAAATTTGTCATTTGAAAAACTATGAAATGTTTAAATTCTGTATGAAAAACTCACATAGTAAACTAAATTGAATCCAAGTTCTTTGGATTCTTCTAAAATGTATTAAAACTCTGACCAGAAGACAATTTCTTTGTATGAGACATGAAACGGCAGCTATATGACCTAAAAAAAAATGTTGAAATACCAGGCAATGCTATCGATTTATAATAATTTTGCACACAAGAAATTAAGTATGCCATCTTTTATCTTACAATGTGTTGAAATATGTTCAGAGTTGTAGTTTAATGAACTGCATTTTGATGTAACCAAATGTACGGTGTATGGCAATCAAGCAGTTAATCAAAACCAATAATAACACCTGTGTGGACACTGCTCTGATCATAAAGATCCCCAAGGACCCCCCCCCGCAACCTCTCAGTCCCTCCAATCTCATAAAGGACGAAGGAGCCCACTGATGCCCACAGGGACATGGAGTAGGGTGTATTTCCAGCACAAGCACTATTGCACACCGTATTTTGACTGAAGAATGCTCAGGCATCTGGCCTTCTCCTTCCACAAGAAGAAAAACTTTAAAAAGCTGATAAGCCAAGTAAATTAAGAAATCTGAGGAACTGGCAGGAGATAAAGAAACATGTATCAGATGGGAAAATTGCCTCTTTATTATAAAAACTATATTCCTTAAATTTAGGATTCGCTCTTGACTCCCCTCCCCCACCCCAGTGATTTAAATTCTTATAGCTCAGATTTTTAACCTTACACCATTCATTTGATATAGTTTGTAGCAGAGCCCCCAGCACATACTAAGGCATGTAAGTCCTCATTTCCATTTCCTTCAAAAAAAAAATTAGTCCCGGACAACCTGACTGGCCCGACCCAACCCTAAACTTTCCTTCACTCCATTTAAAATGAGCTTCCCCCAGGCCACCATCAAGTCCTTCCATTTCTGGCCAAACTCTTCTGAGCACTCTGGTTAAAGAACTAAGCAAGAAAAACGCAGAGCCATTTGTAAGCTTGTCAAATGTTTCAGGCCTTCAGCTTTCTGACAGAACTTGACAGGCTGGTGACACGTCACCACACAACATATCGCTGGGTTTGTGTAAAATCATCCTCTGATTTGAAGTGGAAAGCGGAGCCAAACAACAAAAATCCAAAAGGGAACAAAACATACATAACTTGAAAATCACAATAAATGTGTTGCAGAATAAAACATACTAAAAATAGACTAATCCCATTTACACTCTATCATTCTCCTCAAAAGACAGGCTTTATCTTAGACAGGACAATAGCATTTGAGGACCGCAAGGGGTCTTGAGCATCTACTCCCTAAACTCTTCCCTTCACAGAGGAAAAAAAAACAAGACTTAAAAATGAGTTTTGTCCAAGGGGCGGGAGCAGGATTAGAACTCAGGTCTCCCCAAAAATTCACACTCAAGATCAGCTACAGATAACGCTATAATGAAAAACTCACCTTGGGCGCTCGCTTCGGCAGCACATACACTAAAATTGGAACGATACAGAGAAGATTAGCACGGCCCCTGCGCAAGGATGACACGCAAATTTGTGAAGCGTTCCATATTTTTAAAAAAAATTTTTAAAAATTAAACAAAAACCAAACCTTACCTTGGTAAGTAGAAATCTCAGTTTTTAAAAAATCCACCACAACAAACCAAATCAAAACTGAGCAAAGAACTAGAATAAATACTTCTCCAAAGAAGATTTACAAATGGACAGTACACCCATGAAAAGAGGTGCAACACCATTAGTAATTAAGGAAACCCAAATCAAAACCGATACCACTTTACATAATAGGATGACTAGCATTAAAAAAAAAAGAAGAAGAAGGTAACCAGTATTGGTGAGGATACAGAGAAATTAGAACCCTAATACACTGCTGGTAGAAATATAACACAGTGTAGCTGCTGTGGAAAACAGCTTGGCAACTCCTGAAGAAGTGAAACAGAATTACCAGTAATTTCACTTCGGGAGAGAAACCCAAAAGAAATGAAAGCGCGGACTCCGACACTCAGTACAGCACGTTCCCAGCAGAAGGAAACAACCTAAGTGTCCATCAACAGCAGAATGAATGAACAAACTGTAGCAGCATGCATGCAATGGAATATTATTCAGTCTTAAAAAGGAAGAAAATTCTGACACATCCTTCAACATGGATGAATCTTGAAAACATTCTTCTAAGTGAAAAAGGGCAGACACAAAAACAAAGACTGCACAATCCCACTTATGTGAAGTATGCAGAGCAGACAAATTCACAGAGACAGAAGGTAGAACAGAGGGTGCCAGGGGCTAGAAGGAGAGAAGGGGAAATTACTGTTTAATGGGTTTGGGGTTTCTGTTTGGGATGATGAAGTGCTCTGGAAATGGCCAGTGGTAATGGTTGTGCATCACCCCTGTGAATGTACTCAATGCCACTGGAGCACTCACTGAAAAACGTTAAAATGGTAAAAGTTACATTTTACCACAACTAATAGTAAGATACAACAGAAAAAAATTAGGCACATGAATTATGGGCTTGGGGTCTCATGAAGACTAGCAATAAAATGTATCACCCCTATACGGATAAATTAAGCACACTGCATTTCACTCGGGTAAAAAAAGCACCAAAGACACAACTGTGAAAATTCCAAGTTTCCGAACAAGATGACCAAAACATACGGGGTGCAGGCAGGACCACTAGAAGGAGGCAAGTGAAGGCAATGGTTCTGACTGGCTCTCTAGGGCTCCCTCGCAGTCCAAAAGCAAATGCTTGAAAACACGATACACATCACTGTCCAGCTAACCTAGAGTATGTCATAGCCACAAAGAGGTTTTCCTTTTTTTCAACAAATTAAATAATGTGTCAGGTTTTTAATGCCTAGGTAGCTTTTTCTCTCAAACTTGGCAAAATAACCCTTCAAAAAGCCTGCGTACAGACCTTCGGGTTAGAAATAACAAACCTGTCCCCTCCCAAGGTGCTGTGTTTATTTGACCGTGGGACGACGCTATCAGCTAAATAAACACACCCAGCCCTCTCTCCTCTCCGCTGGCAGGAGCCCAGACGCTTTGCAAACGAGTGTTCCGCAGTAGCAATGGCTAGTGTTGAAAAGCGGTTTGTATTAGACAACCACTTCTGAGATGTGGAAAAAAAAATGCCTCCTGTGCTAAGTGTTTCCCCATTCGTTATTTCTTACTTACAGTTTCCAAAACCTCCCCGTAATAAAGGCCTATCCTGCTCACTTGTTGAGTCATCCTGAGACATCCCAAACCACCTCAGTCCGTGCCCCTCTGAAGTCCAGTGACCTCATCTCGTACAAATAGCCAAAGGCACATCAAGCCTCCAGGAAGCAGGGCCCAGTGAGTTAGGCCACAGGCTTGCAAGGAAGGCTGAAAGAGCCGGGTATCAGTTTGAGCCTCACTCAGCACCACCTCCAAAGGATTGCACCTGCGACAAAACACTGGAGGTTTTACCTAGGGAACAGCCTTGAGATTTAAGAGGGAAGGTTCTCCAAGGACCTGGACAAAATGTCAAAGACAGGAGTCAAGATGTTGTCCAACAGGAAATCCTGGCAATGCTTAGAGCAGGGTTTCCCACCTCGGGCACTGTTGGCATTTTTGGGCCAAATAATTCTTTGTTCTGGGGCCTGTCCTGTGCCCCTTAGGGCATTTAGTTGCATTCCTGGCCTCTAGCCACTCCATGCCAGGAGTACCCCCAGTGTGGACAACCTAAAGTGTCTCCTGACACTGCCGAAGGTCTCTTCTGGGAGGCCAAACTTCCACCGGTTGAGGACCATTACACACACTCAGCTTTTCGCCTTCCCATCTGCATTATGGGTGGAAACCAGGTATTTCAGAGTAGCAGAGGGAACAGAGTGAGCACCCAGCAAAGGATACGCCTGCTAAATGCAAGGGACCTAAGAGACAGGGACTAAGACACAGAACCCAGGTGTTAGCAGACCACACTGGAAAGAGGAAGAACCCAGCGGTTGGTGAAGGAAATACAATGGGCTTCCGATGGCACAAGGAAGGGGATTTCAGCTTTGCTATCCCTGCTAATGAAGATGCATGCACTCTCCCTGTCCATTCATTCAACTTCTTTTCTGTGTTGAACGTGCTTGCAAGCATCTTGTTCACAAGTCAGCGTCTAAGTACTGGAGGCGGGGAGATTCAGGATCGAGACTGCACGTTATCAGACAGGATGACAATTGCATGACAGGTTTGGACAACTCGGTACCATTCAAGTGCATCTTCTCCTAAAGACTGCCCTCAAATACCTTCAAAATGCTTTTTATGAATCACAAGCAGGACCTAACTAAAAAGAGGATGGATCTGTGCGGATATATCTCCCCTCCCACTTTTCCCGGAATAACAATTCTATGTCCTATTACTAGTGGGCCAAGAGTGCCACTCTTGCACACAGGTGTACAGACTGTGGAGTGGAACTTTTGTTAAGAGATTTGGGCAACATCCCAAAGCGAGGGTGAAAGTCAGTGATGTCATCTCAGTTCCTGGGATGCTGGCTGTGCTGCAGAAACCCGCCTGCTGCACTGGAGCTCAGGGGGTGAAAATTCTTTGGAGAGCCTGACACATACCCCTTGGAACAGGGGACATGAGTAATGAGCAGGTTGAAACAGTAGGATAAACAAAGAAGGCAGCCTGCACCCCAGCATTTCATGCGGCAAAGAGGGTGTCCACAGGGGACCCTGTGGAAGAGGCTGTCTGGCAGGGTAAGGAAGCCGCGGCTGTAAGGAGGTTGGGAACTGAGGCAGGGGAGCTGCAAAGGGTTAACATCTTCTGATTGCATAGCTAATTCTCTTGTGGCATTTATAAATCACTTCCTAATACAGTATCAGCCCCATATAGAAACTCAGTAAGTCAGTGTAAATAATTCATGACCGTATGTTTTTTCTGTAAACCATTATTTAGTATGAGTTAATAGCACCTTAAGGCCTTTGCTACACAAAGGGTGGGTGACCCATGGGCCAGACAGCATCCCATCCCTCAGGAACCTGTTAAAAATGTGGAGTCTCTGGCCCCTCCCCAGACCCAATGAATGAGAATCAGCACTGTGCCAAGATTTACAGTGATTCCTATGAACAGTAAAAGGTAAGGAGCCCTGGTTTAGACCGTGGCATCTCTATCAGAGCTACAGATGCATAACAATCGCCGGTATCATTTGTTTTCAAGTCACACACACCCAGAGCACACCCAGAAATTCTGATTTAGGAAGCCCAGGATGTGGGCTGGGCATCTGGACTCTTAGGTGATCCCTGGGATACTCTGTGGTATAACCAGGGCTAAGAACCACTGATTTAGGGGTTGGAGAGGGCAGGCATTCAAAGTCAGGTTTCAGCAAGCGCCCCCGCCCACCACTTGTCCTGTCTCCCACCATAAACGATTTCACACAGGTGAACCGACTTCTCGTCAGTCACTATCAACCTCTAACAAAACATACGGTATTGTCGCCATGATCGATGAGGAATCCCATTCAAAACGATCAAGAAGGACAAAAAAGTCACACCTAGTGGGGATGCTCAAAGCCACATGGGTTGAAAAGACACTGGAGGCCTCCGACTCGAACCCTGTTCACGGCTGCCCGGGGTGTGTCAGCTTGGCTCAGTGCTGACTTTTCATAAGGGCTTGTTATTTGTGAATGAAGATGAAAAGGACCATTCACCAGCCACCAGCAAATTGTTAGGTTTTCTTGTCTTGATTATGTCTTGAAGGAAGAAAGAACAGGACCTGATTCAAATCAGACCCTGCCTTAGCCACTGTTACTGCTACATATCCGACTATTCGAACTCGGCCACCAGGGAAACAGATCAAATTTCAAATAACCAGCTAAAATAGAGCCCAAACTCTTGAATCCCAACCCAATTTCTAGGACAAACTATTAGACAAATTGGCACTATTAGTCCCTGGTGCAGTATGTTTCTAAGAGTTAATTTCCTTACATGAGATCCCTCAGAATTCTAAAGTATTCAAGTAACTGCCAGGTCAAAAGGAGAAATACTACCTCTGGCAGAAAATGCTCTATAATATGATGAAGTTTGACAGGAGGGAAATGATAATTACTGTATGAACAGCAGTCAGAAGTCTTTTACCAAATAAGGTTATGATTTCTGCAGTGAGTGTATTTCAGTTAAAAGGTATTTTCAGCCTGAAGAGCTGAGCTTCTTTTGCAAAAACGGCATACTGCGGAGCAAATTTTGCTTAATGCTGCTTCATCTATGCACCAAGTATACAGCTTTGGCAGGGACGTTATTTTTTCCCTCTTCCGTACACCGTCACGGTTTTCTGGGCCCCTCGTGGGGCTCTCAGATGTTTCTGATTACCCTCTGTGTACACCCAATAAAATAGCAGGCTCAAGATGTTACTAATACCACGAGAAGATCCCAAGGGCTCATAAATCACCCTTGCTCCAGAAAGGGACAATGCAGTGGGGCAAAAAGTGCCACAGTCTAATCTTGCTAAGACTTTCGTTAAGAATGTTCCAGTACCAAGGCAAGGGCAGTGGTCCGTTTTCCTCACTGCCAAAGATGTTAATGTCAAGTCTCCCTTTTACCTCGTCTGGGGTAAAACTGATAAGAATCGGGCTGAGCTTTTGTGCTAGGAAAGCTTAGAAAAGTCCCCATAACCCAGAACAAAACTGCATTGACTCTGAGGGGTATCTGAAGCTTGCTGAGTGAGAAAAAAAAAAAAATCTCTCATTACTGCATGAAGTTGTTCCCTTTTTTCCACCAAATCGCACAAAAAACAAAAAAGTGCACACTGCAGTCATGCCCGTTTTTTCAGTAATTATTGCATGAGGGTAAATTCAAGAGAACGGAGCTGAACCACTCCTTCAGCCCATGCCCTTCACTAAACAGAAAATCAAACTTTAATAGGTGCACCAGTGGCAGCATTCCATTCCATTGGCAATGGAAGGGCATCCGTTTCTTGTCGTTGTGTGCGTGTGTGCCTCTGTGTGTGTGTGTGTGTGTGTGTGTGTGTGTGTGTGTGATGTAACTTTGGGAAGTGCATCCCAAACGTCCTCACTAACTTTGCCCTGCCCCATTTGGTAGTTATTTGATTTTCCTGGACTGCGGAGCATGAAGATGGCTGTGTGGCTGCCCTCAAAAACATTCTCACATCATCTGCGATGTTAGTGCCAAGAGGTTTTTCCAACAGTACACAAATGCGTTATTCCTTCTCCACTTGGAAGACATATATACCTTGAGATTAAAAGCTGATACCAATGCTTTACTTTTATACTAAGCTGCCAAAGACCAGCTCATATGCCAATGAATGCGGCAGGTATATACCGTATCACACAAACGGGATTTCGGCATCTGTCTTAAGTCCGGCCTTTTCAAATTTACTCTATCCTAGGGGCTCAGAAGTCATTTATGCAAATGATAGCAAAGCGAATAGTACAAAGCAGGATCCAATGTTACAATCAGACATCACTGGAGATGCCTCCATCTATTCAAGATGATGGCGTTTCTTCCAGACCACAGCTTCTGGTTCCAAAAAGCGCTACAATGTTTCAGCGCTCTTCCCTTCCCAGCAAGGCTGACAACCAGCAAGAGCTTCCTGGGTAAGCAAGTGAACCCCTCAAGGAGGAGCACCGTCCAAGGAAAAGAGGCTACTATGTTGTTGTGTCTGCGATATGACACATATCTGACATTACTCCATGAGCAAATCTAACTGTGAGCAAAAGAAGAGCCTTCAGTGCTCTCATGGCAGAGCAGCAAAGTGAGGGCATAATGGAAACATCCTTCTAGGTCTTTCTTGAAGCTATTGTGCTCTCGGGGTCAGTGAGTAAAGGAAACCCTGTCTCTGTGGGACACTAGGGCATACCCTATCCAAGCTCCAGAAGATGGAAGCACTCTCCCCCATGTCACAGGAGACAGGGGTTGCAAATTAAGAACAGGATGTGTTTTCTTCAGAAGAGAAGCATCTTCTTCAGACCAGCCCAAGGGGCCCATGTACACCTTCAGCCTGCTCCTTCTCATGAGCCTCAGAAGAGCCCTGTGAGAAGAAGCTCAGGGCATCCTCGGATTCATCTAACCAGCGTGGAATCAGGAAGGCTGGGTCACCCAGGGTGCCAGCACCAGTCAGCAGTGCACCTGAGCCAGACCACGGTGTATTAATTGACACGGTAGTGACTAGAGGTGTAGCGGGAAAGAAAAAACAGCACAGGTAGAAACGCTGGAAATGGACTTTGAGGTGGAGATTTAGACAGATTGCAGGAGTGGGAAGCGGCAATTCCATGTACCTGGAACCACTGAAGGTATGAAAACTTAACTGTACAAAGTGCTACAAAGGTGGCCTTTTTCCTGCATCTTGCAGTCACCGAATAGGTTTCTCCTTTCCTGGGACCCCTACCCCCCAAACTCTCACATGATTATGTTACTCCTGTGATTTCAGTTGTCTGAGAATTCTGGATGGAGCCGAATCAGCAAAAAATGTGTGTGTGCCACCACTACATGGGCACCTGCCATAGACAATTAGCTCTGTCATCAAAAATGCAGTAAGCATCTCCAGAGTGAGGCACAGAGCTGGCACTAGAGAGGCCAACAGGAAGTAGACAGGTCTGTGTCCCCAAGCAGTTCAGAAAGGAATGAAAGAAACCGGCGTGAAAGCAAAGAAGGGAAGGAAGACTTTGTAGCAGGAGTGGCGCTCACTGACCCCTGAAACAGCAGTGGGTCACTGCCAAGGCTGGGTGGGGAAGTGCGCCTTCTGGGCAGGGCGGCAGTGTGAAGACAGAGGCGCTGGGGCATTTGGGGATCTTTGGCATCCCTGGAAGCTCAGTTTGGCAGAAGCCGAGAGGAAGGGGCACAGCTGCAGCGAAGGCCGGGGAGGCAGGCAGCAGCTAATCCTGAGGGCCCCGCATGCTATGCTAAGCAGTTTGGAGTTTTCCAAAGATCACTCCATATGCTCAAGCTGACAGACTAGGAAAGAATCCACACTTTGTGACATGGTGTTACAGACTCCAAGGAATTTTGAAAGGTCATTTATTCCAGGCTACCCTAGCACAACCCATCTAAGATGTCCCGCCCACCCCCGCGGTACAGGCCAGGTACAGCTTAAGTGGGAATATCAATCACACAAGCCTTGCTCACTGGGCAAGCCAACTGCTGAATCCTGCCCTACCTAAGGCTGGCGTCTTCGAAACTGTCCTGACTACAGACACAGTCTCTTACACTAAGGCTGAGACACCCCTTACTTCCTCATCTTCAAGGGTCTTCCTCTTCAACCAAGTAAGATCTCATTTTTTCCTGATTTTGCCTCATAGGGTCATGCCCCTCCTTGGTCCAACTGACCCTTGGACCACCTTCCCATGCAGTGGTCCTTCACCGGGCACTCTCCTCTGCACGGAGAGCCCTGCCCTCAGAAGTAGGAACCAACTGAAAGCTCCATACCAAAATCATGTTGGAGAAGGAGGTGACATATGAGGGGAGTCCCCCCCAAAACAGGAATTATCTTCTAGCGGGCAGGCCCCTTATAGTACAGGCTTTCCCTCCTAGGTTAAGTGTTGTAGGAACCCATCTGCATCAGTGTACCAGCTGGTGTTGTGTGAGAGGCTGCGTTTGGCCTCAGTGAATTTTATTTCAAGTCTCTTTCAACGCATTTGCCCATTTCACGATGGGTGCTTTATGAGCACACCTGCCTACCCCATGCTGAGTGTTCAGCAGTGTTTGACCAAATGCCCCACCTTCCCTGTTGACGAGATCCTTGCCCTGAGTGACTTCTTTTTTGTTTCCCCAAATGAAGAAATTCCTCGAAGGGAAATGTTTTACCAATGTGGGAAAGGTGAAACAAAAAATGGCAGAAGCACTAAAAGGCATCAAAATCAGTAAGTATAAAAACTTCTGAGCAGCAGGAAAAAATGTCTTGCTAGGGGCATTGCATCAAGTGGACAGTACTTCGAAGGTGACTGAAGTTCAAACATATAGGAATACACAATTTTTCATAAGTAAATTCCTGGGTTTTTGAGTCCCCCCCTCACATAGCACTTTTGGTAATTCATTTATCAAGTCCCCATACTTTTTATTATAGATAAGCAAGATTCCTTCTGCAATAATTCCAGGACCAATTTTTTAACCCAGTGACTTACCTGTCTCTCTCTTCTGTGTCGGAGTCTCTTTATCTACAGATATAACACATGGGATACCCTAATATAATACAATATCAATACCTGGATGAAAACTAACCCAACAAGACATATCAGAAAAGTTTACATAAATTCTCCAGTACCGGCCCCTGGAGATGCTCCACCGTGTAAATGAAACAGCCACCTCTGTCACGAGCTCAATTACAAAGTGTGTGATGCTCTTCACACCACCGGGTCCCTGCTCACATAGCATCTCACCAGAGTGCCCCCCCAGCACTGCACTTCCTCAGAGCACTGATCACTCCTTGACGTCATATCCTACAGAATGCTTCCTACAGTTTACTCCTGATGGTACACATTTTAGTCTTATTAATTATGGCAAAATACATGTAACGTAAAATTTACTATCATAGGCGTTTCCAAATGTACAGTTCTGTAGTGTCAAGTATAGTCAGACTGTTGTGCTTTCATCTCCAGAACGTTTCCATCTTGCAAAACAGGAACTCTGCACCATTGAAACGACTCTGTATCTCCCTGCGTTCACCGAGCCCTGACAACCACAACTTTCTGCCTCTATGAACCTGACTGCTCCAGGCGTCTCATATAAGTGGACTCATAGAGTATTTGTTTTATGTGACTGGCTCATTTCATTGAGCATAACGTCCTCAAGATTCATACGTGTTGTGCAGCCACATCCTATTTTTTTTCATACTGCAGGGTCAAGGACTTTGTCTGCCTTGTTCATTGCTATATTTCTAACACCGAAACCAATCCCTGGCACATAGCAGGTGCTCAATAAAAATATGGTAAATGAATTGGTGTTCCCAATACCAACCTTTTATGGGTTCTCCACAGCTTAAATAAAATACAAAAGGAAGTGCTTTACACATTATGACATTTATTCAGTATTAGAAAATAAAATAATTTGAGCCCTGGCTGGGTGGCTCAGTTGGTTGGAGCGTCATCCCATACACCAAATGGCTGAGGGTTCAATTCCCAGTCAGGGCACATACCTAGGTTGTGGGTTCGATCCCCGCTCAGGAGGCATGCGGGAGGGAACTGATCGGTGTTTCCTTTTCACATCGATGTTTCTCTCTCTACTTCTCGCTCACCCATTCTCTCTCTCTAAAACCAGTAAACATATCTTCGGGTGAGAATTTAAAAATAATAATAATAGTACTTTGAAAAGGCTGTATGTGGGAATAGCTTCTTTGACAACTTCTTGCTCACTCCAGACTGCCTAAATGAAAAACATAAAACCTGCACCCATGCATTATGGGAAAAATATATGCCTCAGTTCATCAAAAAGTGACATGTTGGTATTGGATTGGTTTCTGTGCTGGATAAACATCAAGGGATCCAAACAATGACAACTGGCAAACGACGAAAGATTCAGTGTGTGAAGTAAGTTGCCAGAAAAATAAAATCTCAATGCCTGCCCCTCCTTGAGCAGTTCTGTTGGTTTATTTAATGCCTCATTGCGAGAGAATTTTCTTCCCTCCTTAAGAGGACAGCCTCCGTCATGAGTGCAGCAACACAGCCAGCTCCCGTTCCCCATCCAAACGCTGCAGGACTGAGCTGACGTTGTGAGCTCTACGGGGAGATCCCAACGCAGAGCAGCGGCCAGCCGACCTCAGAGCAGCGCAAAGCACCCAGAGGACGTCACCAGTACCATGGGCGATTCAGAAGCTTATTTAGACTATTAAAACACTGGCGTCCTATCTTAAAAACATAAATTCTCTCTTTTTTTTCAAAATGATCAATAGCAATGTCCCCTTTCCAGAGCAGGTCAGTGAGGTTTGAAAGAGTGAAGACCTAATTCCTAAGCTTGAAATCAAAGTACTTTACAGACTTGCCCCAACCTACTTTCCCAGACTGGGCATCTTGCATATCTTTCACTCGTTCTACATTGCAGGGAAACCACTCCCAATTCCCAGAACCACCTGTGCCTTCTTCTTGCCTCCATGCCTTATGTTGATGGGTAAATCCTTCCCATATCAACTTTACCTTTCCCTCCTCTCTACTTCCCATCCATCTTTATTTTGGAACTTGTCAATGTCTCAAAGAGAACTGTATTTCAAATAGAACAGCCCCCATCAGTCTCCAATCAGGCAACATGCATTTGCTCAGCTCCCACTGCAAGCCAACCTGTTCAGCAGCTGGGGGGTAGCCCGGTGAACTAAACAGAAAAAGTGGCATGCCATCCCTTTCCTCTCAAAGCATCCTTCCTCTGCTAGAAGCGACAGCTCCTCCTCTGGGCTCGTGCTGAGAGACTTCTACCTTGAATTCGGGTTACTTACATACATGCCTCCTCTCCTCCTTAAAGTATAAGCTCTCTAAGGGCAGCTTTAGGATCGCCCTTCTCTTGGAAAAGTTAATATAGTGTTTTATACATAATCACCTATGATACGGTCCCAGGAGGCAACATGGGAGAGCAGGAGGTGTTTGGTCTCTGGGATAGGGAAACTGACTTAAAGTCGCCTTTAGTCACACCACAAAAGCCTTGGTACTCACATCTACAAAATACAATACCACCATTTACTTTTCTCAGGGGAAATAAGCATCAAATAAAGTAACATGGGAACATCCTTTTTAAATTATCAAATACTTTTTATAATTATTCATCTGGTGCTAATGGAATGTCAGTCCCTTGTAATCTTTTAGAGAAAGCATCATATAAACCCACCGTGTTATTTCAGCAATCATGACTGCTTTCCAATGTCTCTACAAGTAACTTATGCCAAAGGACAGGATTATTTTATTTGAAATACTCTAGTTGTGACAACATGAATTCCTATGCTCTTCTTATTAGAGGAACTTGCGATTCTATAAACAATTTAAAAATACCAGAAGGTCATCTTCATTATATCCCTATGGAATGGAAAGAATCCATTAAAGCAACAACAGTTAACCTGCTGGCCCACCCAACTGGGGACATGTTTCCATTTCTGAAAAAGGCAAAGGCAGGAAGAGCAAGGAGGCAAGGCTCAAAATGCCACCAAAAAGTTATTATAATGAAAATATGCTTATATTATAGGAAATGCCACTTAATGTAAATATCGTATTACATTGGACCAATATCACGTTCACAAAAATAAGTTTATTCTAATGTCTCAGAGCACTTCCCCTGGATACCATCCTCATTCAGGCCTCACTTTTAAAGTCACATTAAGTGGAAGTTCTATTAAAGATTTCCCCAACTGACTACTCAAGAGCAGAGAGTGTGTACGTAACAGGAATGAAAAATACACCTGCCTCTCCTGTCCGAAGAGCCCAGACTCACCATCACCCCGGACCAGAGAGATCACCACAGAAAAAGCACGGCAGAAAGAGGAGACTAACATCACCTTTGTGCCTCCTACAGAACCCCCCTCTGTGTACCTGTTATTACCTGCATTGTGTAGACGTGTGACCTGGGCCCAAGAAGATGCCAGCCAGCACGTGCCCGATGGCTGTGATGCAGCCAGGATCTGAACCCAGGGCTGTTGACCTCTCAGTTGTTTATTTTCTATTATCCCATCGAGCCTTCCCACAAACTCAACCCTCCATGAGGTCCTTCACCTTGGCCCTCCTACACAACACAGTCACACCTCAGGGAGTTACATAAACAGGGGACATAAGGAGAGCTAAGTTCCAGTCCTCGCTGACTTGCTGTATATGAAGGCAAACTCACATAACCCACGGCGCCTAAGTTTCCTTATCGAAAAAAGGGGTGACCACAGCATCTGTTCCACTTTATAAACAAACAAACCTGTAAATCACCATGTAAATGTTTGAAATTATTTCTGCTGTTCTGATGATCAAAAGGGATCATTTCATTAAGGCCCCTTGACTAGGAAGTCCATACGGTCTTCCCTGTATTAGTTTGACTCCTTAGAGCAGGGTCAGCGACCTGTATTAGTTTGACTCCTTAGAGCAGGGTCAGCGAACGGTGGCACACAAATCAAATCTGGCCAGCGGACTGTCTCTGCCACACAGCCGCATCCATGCTCGTGCGTACCGTCTGCGGCTGCGGCCACGCCCGGGACAGAGTTGAGGAGGTGGGTTACAAACTATATGGCCTGCAAGGTCTAAAATATTTACCATCTGGTCCTTCATAGAAAACTTTTCCTTAAGTAACCAAAGACAGTAGCTAACCCGTAATCAGAGGCCAAGGAGGATAGCTCACTGAAGTTATGGTGAAATTTGGATTTTCCTCACACTGAACTGTTTTCCATATACATATCTTATTTGTCAAAAGTTTACCATAGTATAAACAAGTAGGTAGAGGGAAAAGCAATAAATTAGAAAGTGATCTTTTCTAAGTAATTAACAAAGTCATATTAAACCACTAAAGTCCACAAAGATATCTAGTATGTCTGAAAAATGAATTTCTAAAATTTTGTTTTTCTGAAGAATCATAATCTAGAAATCTCACAAAGTTAGCCTGCTTTAAAAAATTAAAACTTGTCCTTCAAATTATCCAGTATTTGAATTAAAATGTAAAGAGTTGAGAGAAATAGCTCAGGATATAAATGAAATAGTTCACATGATTTCCAATGTGAAACTGCTCATTACTGTTCTTTCTTTCCCTCTTCTCTCTTTGCCCTTTCTCTCTCTCTCTTTCACTAAAATACACTGCCAATCCTTTTGTGGCAGAGTTGGGCTCGGGCTTTGAAATATTTTTGTAAATAATTTTTCTGCATTTTATATTTTGAATAGAGTACGTGTATTCTGTTCCTCAACATCTGCTTAAATGCCAGAGAGGAAAGAGTGCAGCGTGTTTTAACAAGCACACTTCCTCTGTTTCTCAAAGTCTTTAAATATTTAGTTTCAAAATGAGTACACTGTAAGCCAAAAAATTACCACCCATCCGATTACTCTGTCGTCCCTCCTGTGAGCATTTACGAAAAGTGTAGGGAGGTGGGGAGCCAATGTGGCTGGTGATGGACGAGGGAAAGCAATGAGAGGAAGGGAAGCAGTCAAGAAAAGTAAAAGTAAAAAAAGCCACTAAGCCCATAACAACCTGTGTGGAATTGTCTTTTCCTTTCTCCTCCTTGCCTGTAACTTTCTGAAAAAGTCTGAAAATGATAGTATTTATTACTCTTAAAAAGTCATAAGATTTTAGAGATGGACTGAATTTTCGAGGTCACTAAATGTAAGCCATTTATTTTATGGATGAGAAAAACTGAGGTTCAGAAGTAGGAACTGTCGCGTCCTGTGGATGTGCTAGTAGTGAGTGGCACCACAAGGACCGGAATCCTGTTTCCTGATCATCAGCTCAACACACTTCCAATTAGATGCGGCTCTCTGCCCTGCTGAGCATAATGTGCCATTTGGCACCTAACCGCTAAATTCTTTTAAAAATATGCCCAAAGTACCCCTAGCGTGGCCAGGGAATTCACGATACCCTTTTAAACAATATCTCTGGGCACAAGTTTTTTCCAAGTCCTGGCTCACAAGAATACACTAGTTAGACCTCATATGGATTAGGAGTCACGATAAAGCAGAATTATCAAAGAGCAAATAAGGACCTGAAGCTGCCTCCTTGTGTTTTGTCGTGATGGAAATCGGTTCAAAATAGACACCTCCCTTCTCCTACCCCCCAGACACGCACTCCCAAGACTAAACAGCAATATTCCATAAAAAGATCCGATCTAGCCAGTGTTATTATCTGTCTGACATTTGGGTTATTCTTGTGAGCAACTCATAAAGTAACGTGGGTGTCTGTGATTATTTGAGTACACATGGCAAACCATAATTGGTCAAAAAATAATAAAAGACATTTTTCCGTGACAAAAATACTGTATTGAATGACAACCTGGCAGTGTGACAGCATTCTGTGGACCGCAATACTTTCTCCACTTACAAAAAAGAAACAAAAAAAATTTTTTAAGTAAAAAGCCTTTTTTTGCAGTCCATAATGACTCTAGTACATATTTAAATTATTTATGAAATATTTAAAGGTTTCCAGTGCTGACAGCAATCCACGAGCATACACCCCCCCTAAACCCATGTCATATATCAACCTAGAGTTCAGTCTTCTGAGACAGAGCAGAAACATCGTTAAAGATGCAAGTCTGTACCCCTTTCTACAAGCAAAACACAGGACTTGGACAATTTTAAAAATTTCTTTAGAACACAGCTATTTGCGAAGTACAAATTGAAATTTAACCACCACCTTCCAAATTTTACACCATGAGTCAAATCTAACATAAATTCTACGCATCACTGAGAAGATAAGATTTGACGCTGATCCAGCGCAAGTTGCGGTTCACTTATTACTAATGTGGTTTTGTCTTCATCTAAAATCTATTCCCTCCCGTCCGACTGATACCTCCCCATCATCACACGGCTGCGTCAATGATAAGCAAGAAGGGGTAACATCCTAGTTGCCATTTCTCCAAGAAGCCAACAACCCAGCTAAAAGTTACTCTGAAAGCAATTTAAACGATCTCATGACAAAAGCACATTCACACTCCTAGGGCAGACACTCATTCAAGCAGAGAGCAGTGTGTGACTGGGCAGGGGAGGGGTGACTCAATGCTGCGATCTCATAACACTATTTGGTCAGGACAGTGAGGGACCGTGGAGGAACTCGACTCACCCACTCGGAAGTTCGTGGCCGTCAGGGTGTCGGCAGCATGACCATTCTCACTAATGAGAGTGGTGGTGTTCCCCTTCTCACAGTTGTTCTGACAGCTGCCCTTGGTGCAGGTCACTTTACAGATACTCGGAGTAAAGACCACCTTGATGCGACCAGTGTGGTTACTCACTAGGAGCGGAGGCAGGGAGAAAAAGAACAACAAACACATCAGCTTAGTATCCATGAACTTGCCTTGGAAGGTTTAAAAAAAAAAAAAGGTAAAAAAAAAAAGAAAGGAAAGGAGCGAGAGGGGGAAAAGAGAGAGCCCACAACCCGACAGGTTTAAGGAAAGAGGGAAGCCTTTAGTGCTCGCTGCTCTGTATCCAGTGGTGTCTCTGAAACAGGAGTAGGAAGCTTAGCAAACAGAACTCTGGGATGCACTCCAAAACCACATTTGAAGTCGAGTCACTGGAGTGGGATTACTAACCACAATGCTGCACTTTATTCACGGGCAGACAAAGAGCAGTACCGAGGGCACGACAGATGAAAGAGCCAACCCTGTCAGGCAGATGTAATGCAAAGGGGTTGGCCATGCACCTAGTGGTGAATAAAGTCTTGTGTCCTCGCCTTGCATACTTTCCCTGTTTCTCCACTTATGAAGTCACTGTTGCAGCCCGACCCCTGGAAATGTTTTAGGCATGCGGCATGTCTGAAAACATCTGTCTCAAATCTCCTGGCACTCTCAGCTGAAGTGATCAAATCCTGTGACGCAGCTGCGGGAGCCCATTTCTTTTTCACAACTCGAGGGCATTATTTCTCTGTATAAATGTGTGCAATGTATATTTTGTCTTACTGAGAACAGGGTCCAGCACAGGAAAAGTGAGGCAGCCAGGTCACAGGGCTAAACAGTTGCCTCTATTCAAATGCCATCCTGGAGCTCTCACTGCTGCTGTCCAGAGGCCACCTGAGGCAGGTAATTCTTTCACTCACACGGCCCTCTCTTAACCAGACGCTATAACCTGACTGCACAGCAGAGGCAGCACAAAACCACAAAATGAGTACAAATCTAAATGTCAGACTCTGACCCTGCCCGGGTGGCTCAGTTGGTTGGAGCATCGTTCCATGCACCAAAAGGTTGTGGGTTCGATTCTTGGTCAGGGCACATACCTAGGTTGCAGGTTCAATCCCCAGTCTGGGAGCATATGGGAGGCAACCAATCAATGTTTCCCTCTCTCCCTCCCTCCCCCCCTCTCTCTCCCCCTTCCTCTCTCTCTCTCTCCCCGTTCCTCTCTCTCTAAAAATCAATAAACATACCCTTGGGTGATGATTAAAAACTTACAAAGTAAAAATATATGTCAAATTCTAGGTTTTAAGTTTGGCTCAACCATGGTACGACCTTGGACATGTCACTTCATCTTTTCTCTAAAACATGACAGAACTGAAACTGATGTTTTCCAGCCAGTTCTAACTTTTGATGTTTATGTCAGGGGTCCTCAAGCTATGGCCCCAGAATCAAACCTGGCCCACTGCCTGCTTTTGTAAATAACATTTAGCTGAAATACACCCACACTCATTCATTTATGCATTGTCTATGGCTGCTTTTGCTCTGTAACTGCAAAGCTGCACAGAGAATGGAGGGCCTCTCCCAAAAGTGCTGTTCACAGTCAAGTCCCAGTATAAACTCTCTGGCAAAGTGCAATACCGACTTCTCTATCTATGGCAGCCAGTCTTTCCTCTTTACAGGAGCCAGGTAGAGAGCAAAGATGGTGGCAGCAGCTGAAGACAGACGGTCCATCTTTGAGGCTTGAGGGCCCGTAGGAAGCAGTACAGCTCCTGGTACCACTGTGATGGAGACTGGCTCTGGGTCGACCTTTCCTCTGCTACCCCCTGCCTGCCAGAAGCAATTCTCCCCTGATACTGCTTTGATTTGACTAAGATTATAATCTCAGAAAATCACCCAAGAGGCCTCGCTATAGGCCCTCAACAAAATAAGCTGTGGTCAAAATTGGAGCTTGGAAACAAAGAACCTTAACCGAATACGCCTTTAAAATTTCAAGGCTGGAATGGGGTCTCCAACATCCTAAGTCACAAACTTTATTTCAACATGTCTAGTGACAGGTGAGCTCATTCTCCAACAAGACAGAGCATTAGGTTATGGGCAGTTCCTAGCAAGTGCTCTTCCGTCTTGAGCTAAAGTATGTCCTCATAGTCCACTGCACCCATGAGTCCTAATTCAGCTCCCCACGGCTCCCCACCTAATGCCTCATCCATAGGATAGCCCCTCAAGTGCTCAAAGACAACTGCCACAGAAACAAAGAAAGCTGAAGTCAGAAGGGACTTGAAGACATCAGCTTGGGTTGGCCCTCTCACTTAAGAGAAGAAAACAATTCCTCCAGAGCACAGACACCCTCATGGTTCTTTTCCAATGTTTTTCCGAGACCATTTCTCATTCATTCGCCAGAGGTCCTAACACAGAAGGAGATCAGGACACGGCCTGAGGTGGGGAGACGCCCTATGGCCAACCAGAACTTCAGTACCTTTCTATCAAGGGCCGAACCTGTGGATGCTTCAGGTTTCTAGGACTAAAGGGTTCTGCTGCAACTACTCAACCATGCTCTGGTAACAGGGAAGCAGCCTGCCAAAAACAAGAAGTAAACAGAGGGGGGTAGCTATGTTCCAATAATACTTTATTTAAAGAAGCAATTTTCGCCAACCACCACTTTAAATGCTCATATGACTATTCAAAACTTTCCTAAGACTGTAGCTCAGAAATTTTAACAACTACCACAGAATTCTGATTTCGCGATCAGACAAAATTCACCTAGGTTTATTTTTTACAGTAGCACCAAATAAATAAATAAGTAAACCAGCCTACACTCCAAGTTGTCAAACCATGCTTACGGATATCTTGAGAATACTTTGTGCAAGTGTGTGAAGCCCAAGGGAAAAAAAAAAGAGGCAACATCATCCTACTTCAAAAGAATATAAACTTATATTTTTTCTGGCTCTTAGTACAACAGTGAAATTAGAAATGGTGTGCCAACTATTTTGTCTTCTCTGGCATTAACTCGTAAGCACCTGCCTTGCAGATGCTCATATCGTCACCTAAACTACGCTCACTTAGACAAACTGAGACATCCAAAGAAAGCAAGCACTTAATCATTATTCCCATTGCCCCTCCCAGCTACAGTAGTCACTTCATAGGCACTTGAGAATCTCCAAGCCTATTGTTTTTAAAAACTGATTATATGTCTTTGCCAAAAAAAAAAAAAGAAAATTGGCTTAGCATCATCTGGATTTTCAAAAAGGCAGAGACAGTTTCATATGACTTAATACTGATTTTTACAATGTTCACATCCCCCTGGAAGCAGGAGATACATTTTATGTCATATTTCCCCTTGTGTTTTACAAGAATTCTAAGTATAAAATAATCTAATTCTAAAATAGACACTTGTGTTCTCAGCAGGTCTGCCTGTGTTCTTCACCAAGCGTTTATTTTTTCATTCTAAATAACTTCAGTCAACCTCAAAATCGGTACTGAAATGCTCACAACTGTTTGACACTGGATTGTCATTCACAGCTTTAAGAGGATCCCCATAAACATTAAATAGATTAGAAAATGCAATTTTCTACTCCCACTCCTTTAAAATCATTTCCAAATATGTAAGGTATCATGTAAAGAGTGTAATTTTTTGATAATATGTTTGTTTTTTTGTAATTTTTTAACTGATTTTAGAGAGAAAGAGGGGAAGAGAGAGGGAGGGAGAGAGACCGACAGAGAGAGAAACACCGATCTGTTGCTGCATTCATCTATGAATTCATTGGCTGACTCTTGTACTTGACTGGGGATCAAACTCGCAACCTTGATATGCGGGGACAACGCACCAACCAACTGAGCTACCTGGCCAAAACCATCTAAGTTTTAATGTACTCAAAACTAAGCACGGCTCCGAGTTTCAACTTCCTCACATGTGACACGCTGAAGACAACACCACTCATCTCTGAAGAGTTCAGCGACAACTGAGTGACAGTGGCTTCTCCTACGGAGGCCATTTGGTCTTTAAGAGGCACCTTCCTCAGGATGCTTGAATAAATTCATACTCGAGGGTCTCTGGTACCATGCACAGAGTAGGCACCAAATAAATACGGAATAAATGAAGCAACCCAAAGGATGACTGTACCACCCCACAGAAACTGGGGACTTGGCGGATGCTGGAGTCACTGTGGGCTAGGCCTTGCTTCACCAGCGAGGACACTGAAGCCCACGGTCAAACCAGCAGCAGAAGACCCTTCCTGGTGGCATCTATCAGCTGACTGAGAACTACCCATCTGAGGAGCAAGAGTCAGGCCAGTCAGGAGTTAACAGGGAAAAGTGTAGGCACAGCTTTCACATGCTTGGTCCCTCTGACGAAAAAATGTAATTTTTAGATCCCCGTAAGGTAATTCGGCCCCAGAAATCTCAAGCAAGCACTTTCAGACCTTGGGTTTCAGAGGCTTGGCGAGGAATGTCGATTGCCTGGAGCCACACGGCACCTCCACGGGGCCTCCTAGTCAGTCAGTCAGTCAAGACACTCGAGAGTCAACATCCTGTCTGCAGCTTCTGCCAGCCCCTGTGTGAATTTATACCTCCAAGAAGAGGCGCTGGCACACGGTGTAAAACAAACCACAGACATTCAGAGCGAATGGCGACAGGGATGGAAGGGAAGCCGATACCCTTTCCATATAAAAAGCTTTCACTGCTGCTTCCCCATCGTTAATGACAGAGAAAAAATACTCAAAAATGTGAGAACAGTTCCTGACAAATGGACTTCAGTCTAGAAAGGAGCACAGTTGCCCTCTTTCAGTCATTAGATGAGGATGTGACCAAAAGCCAAGGCAGCCAAAGAAATAAACAGAATAAGTTCAAGACTCCCATCAGATGTCACGCACAAATACCGTCTCCCCGGCATTCATCCAGGGCACTGTGACTGCACTTTGGCCCCAACCAACTCAAACCACTGGGACCCGTGAGCACCAGCAGTACCCTCTGGGAAGGAGCGGCAGCCTCACTGTGGGTGAAAGCTATGACCCTGCCCATTCACTGAGGCCAGTTTCAGGAGACTTCAGAGCTGATTCCGTACCCAGGTCACGTGGACCAGAAACTGAGCTAGCAGCTAATTCTTCCACTTGCAGCTCCTTGCTTGCCCGAAGGCCAAGAATTCTTTGAAGGACAAATCATAAAAGTATTAAATAATGCTTAGAATAACAGGACTTGATTGTTCAGCTCTCCAGGCTTGCGTAACTCCTCCTGGACTGTTAAAATAATGCCCACAGAATACTCTGTGTTCCTTGAGAAAGGTGCTATGTAAAGAGAAATGAGTATCCAATCTGTTACTTCATCAGACTGCACCAGTCCTGGAAAACCCTCCCAGAGGGGACTCGGGTGAGATTTCTAGTTCTGATGTGGGCACTTCTTCAGATAATCTAGGGTTGCCTTCCAGCACCATCTCTTGAGTTTTTCCAGGTACAAGTAACTAAACGAAGAGGTGCAGGGGTAAATAGTTGCTACACTGGCAATACAAATGAAAATGTCTGAGCTTCCTTCTCCTCTCAATTCTCCCCTAGTACTTATTCACTGAAGGAATCTGTATGCCCACGATTCACTTCTCTTACACATACATATAGGATTTCCTTCCACTTTTACACTATAAGGAGGCAGACCTATAGACAGGCAAAGAAGAAGAGGATGTTAAATCATTTAATAAGAGAATAAATTTTTGGCTATATTCTGAGTTTCTGAAGGAATTGCTTACTGCTCACCAAAGACCAGGAATCAAACACATGTCATGTTTCCAAATGTAAATACAAAATGCCCCAAAATATTCCTTTGGCCAGAAATGCAGATGCTACCTAGTCATGCACTGTATGACCTTGCTTGTTGTTTCACTGAGAAAATAGAGACTAGAATGACCCAGGCCTACCCAACTTTGCTGGATCTGTAGCTGTCGCACTCCATAAGGAGGTGGTCCTTATGAGTCCAGTCCCCTCACTGAAGCAGTGGGCCCCCCTCCTCTCTTGCCTACTCAAAGTCTTCTTTCTCAGGTCATTCCTGTTAGTGTGCAAACATGCTATCATGTACTACTATCTCCCACTGTCCCCGAATACCCCACCTCTCCTTGTCCCCATTCCACTCTGTTGCAGATAATGCTCTATTTCAGAGATTTTCCAACAGTGTGCTGCAAAAATTTGTAAAATATGCAACATCAAACTATTTAGCCACAGGTACTGATCTCTTTTCCCTTAGATTGTCAGATAAAAAAAAAATGAGAACAGTCAACACAACAATAGCCATCCAGTATGAGTAAAACAAAATTATACCCGATTCATTTGTCAGATTGGCAAAAATATGTATCTTTTGGTGTGCTGCAGAATTTCAGTCATTAGTTTATGTGTGCCGTGAGACGAAAAAGGTTGAAAATCACCCTCTACTTACTTCTCTGCTCCCTGTACAGCTGCCCAACTTGCTGCCTCCACTCCCTCCCCTCCCATTCTCTCTTGAACCTGCTACAATCGAGACTTCCCTGTTAACTCTTCACCAAAGCTACATACCTGAAGGTCTCCTGTGGCCTCCATATTGCCAAATCCAATGGCAAATTCTCTGGCTCTTTCTTACTCAGACTCAGCTTATCTGACAGTAGAATACTGCTTCATAAAATACACTCTCTTCACTGGGCTTCTAGGTTACCCTACTCTCTCATGTTTCTCTCTCCCACCCCCGTGGCCACTGAGCTCAGTCTTAATAAAGCCTTTTCTTTTCTTTCCTAACTCTGTAGATGATGACATCACGTCCTAGCTCGTGGATCTAAGTACCATCTACAGACTTTGATACAGAAAATGTTTAAGTCTAGCCTGGACCACCTCTCCCTCATGTGTGCATGTAGATACTGAAGATGTGTGTCTAAGAACCTAACTATCCAACTGCTTATGGAGCTTTGCTAGGTAGAAGTCCAATGTCTCGTGCACCCAAGTCCAAGCCTATTCTTTTGCAAGTCTTCCTCCATCTCAGAAAACGGCAAGTCTCTTCTGGACCTTTTGTCACCTGAGACTCAACACAGCAGTAAATCCTGCTACCTCTATTTCCAGAAGTTGTCAATCTCTCAGCACCTCCATGACAATACTCTGGTGCAATCTGCCATCATCTTTTGTCTGGATTATTTCAACAGTCTCCTACCCAGATGTCCTGCTCCCGCTTTTGCCCTCCCACCGTTCATTCTCCACACAGCACTCGCAGCATCCTTGTTAATGTCAATCAGATCATGGCACCCCTCCCTGCAGTGTCTTCCAACCACAACCAAAATACAAGCCAATGGCCTCTGAGGCCCTCCACAGCTGTGACGACCTCCCTGACCTCACTCAATACACCACTGCCCAGCCCTCTCACTCTGGCTCCCTTGCTAGTCCTCAGATACTGGGCACACCTCTCTCTCGGGCCTTTGCACTTGCTGTTCCTGCTGCCTAGCATGCTCTTCTCCAGATATCCATAGCTTCCTCCCTCACCTCCTTCAAGATTTCTCCAGAATGCCACAGTACCAAGGGGCCTTTCCTGACTATCTGACATAAAACTGCAACACTCCCACACCTTACCCATCCCCATACCCTGCTTCACACTTCTTGTCATTTATAAAAACGCTGTATATATTGAGTGTTTGATTATTGTCATCGGAACACAAAGTCCCTGAGAGTCTAGTCACTGCTGTATACCCGATATGTGTCTCCTAGTAAGTGCTCAAGAAATAATTAAATCAATGAAAAAACTTCACAGACAGGAAGCAAAATAACATTTATGTATGGGGTAACTGTTAGAAGTGTTTCAAAAAAACACACAGAACATGTCTATGAAACCTTCGGCCTCAAAATATACTTGTTGTATGTTATATTTGCCAGAGAGAAATGTTTTGGCCATGAAAGTTTCAGTTCAAGGGAAAGCATAGTTGTTAGTCAGGAAACCCTGCAATCATTTCAAAACACATGTTTCCCAAAATCATTAAAACATTACCCCAAAATGGCCAGTGATATAAAAAAAAGTAAAAATTTTCAATTAAACATGCCAATGAGAGAATAAGTGAGTAAACAACAGGAAACAGAAATTTCCCACTTTTCAATAGCAAAATAGACAATTATTTGCTCCCCAAAATTTCACAATATGCAAAAAATCAAATTGACAAATGATGGAAACTTCCTCTAATTTTATAAATAAAAGTTGTGGTGTATAAGGAGTTGAGTTTATAATAAACATATTTGTGATTGACTAAGTATCCACTCCCTTTGTTAGGCAAAGAACAGCTAGTAAATTAACAACACTGCTACCCAGATTCTGCGATCGGATGTGAATTGTCGCCAGGCCACAAAAACTACCAAAAAAGAGAACTGCATTATGGGTCCCCCCCTTGAGGAGACTGGCTGAAGGGCTAAGAAGAGATCTAGCAATAGAGATAATACACTTCATCCCAAATTTCCACTTACTTCAGGAGTCAGATCTAATTTCCTGTTTCACTCATTTAATCTTTGTTTTGCCTGTGACTCGTGACTCGAAAGCTAAGAACTAAGACCTTCACCTAGAATCACATTTTCTCACCTTCAGCCTTACCCTGCACGCAGATGCCGCTGCCCCCAGAAGGACCTCAAAAAGCACACTGGGAGATGATGGGACTTTATCTTCCCTTTTTCCTTTGGAGTTTTCCCTCTTTAAATACCAGTCATCACAAGTTCCCTTCTCTAAAAACAGTTTTTAAGGGTCTTATTTTTTTTTAAGTCCCTGGAATAAAATAAAAAATGTTTGAAGGTATAATATATTTTACAATCAGAAGACTAACTTTTACCCAACAAGTCATTTACTTAACCAACAGAATGTGACCCTGTGTTTGGGGAAAGAAAATACAGTGGGTAATAAAAACAGAGATACAGACAAACACACAATTGGCTTTTTGGCATTTTCATTTTCTTGACCTTTTTTCTAAGATATTTTTCTTCAATATCCAGACCCTGAGGGGCGTCAACTGTCTAGGCCTACTTCAGTCTGTGGATGAGGAACCTCCAGGGAAGTTTCACAGCCAGAGGCAGCAATGGGGACAGTCCCAGTAGCCTGAACTACTGCACAAGGTTTCCCATAGTGCTGTCTTCAATGTGACTCTAAAACCTCACCTGTCTACAGCATATCTGGAACTCTCTCCTCTGCTCCTAATCCTGAACATCAGAGACCCTTCTGTTGCCATCCCATCAGCATGGAACCATGGAGTTTGACATGCTAATACAGTCGAAGAAACACCCCCCCCAAGATGACAGGACTTCAATCAGTTCATAAGTTAAAAAGAAGCAAAAAGGAAGTCCAGGAGGGAGAGGGAGCTCACTGGACCAACTTTCTCGGTTCTGAGTAACCAATGCAATCTTCCACCTGGACCTAGAACACTGACAATCAGGGGAACCATACTCAGGAGAGGGTTAAATGAGTTTGCCAAGGGATTTTTTTTTTAACCATCATCATTCAAGATGTTATTCTTTGTCAGAGTGTCTCCAAAGGGAGCAATACCATTTAAGAGATGCTTTTTATTCATGTGAAAACCTACTTCCCTTAAGAACCTATGGTAGTTCTAACAGCAGCAACAGAGCTTTTGATACCAAACCATGGCCTTGTGGGGAGAGGCTGAAGTACCACGGACAAGAGGAGAGTGTCACTACAGTCCCTGAGTGAACAGAGCAAGTCACCAAGCCGTGAACACACACCTGTCTTCTTCCTCCGGTACCCACTCAGCCTGGCTAGTTTGCATGGGCTCCTTACAGAAAAAGCAGGTTAGATACGCCTCACATGACTGAAATTTTCTGTCCCTTAATTTTGGAACTGAATCAGGATTTATTTATCCCCACATTTGTTGTTTTCCTAAAGAGAAGTAAATGGAGGCATTTGTTATCGGCCTATCACTCACCATTTCCATAAATAACATGTCTGCTTGTACGTGGAGAAGGGAGGCTGACCAGAAGGACAGACATCTACTGAGCTGCGCGTTTACCAAGGAACAGATTTCATGACGTGTCCACAAGCTTGGCTAGGCGGGGGCCATTTCTCATGAGGGTCCCAGCTTATGTCAACCACATATTTTTGAGAATGAGGATTCCACATAGTCTATATAATTGCTCTGACAAACATTTCTCACCAAATCCAACTCCTTCCAAAAAAAAAAAAATCAGGGCCCTTCCCCATTTAGACCGGATCGCGCCTTCCCTCCAGTGGCTGCCCCCACAGACAGGCAGAGCATTGGTGGGACAGAACTCTCCAGCAGTCCTCACTCACGCACCTGCTTCCTTCACACGCAGTTCCTGTTCCTAGAAGAGCTTTCCTCCTTTTTCTTCCACGTTTCATCCTTCTGAGGCAACTGTCTTCTCAGCACCCTTCACGTGACTGAACATTACAACCCTCCATCTGTACTCGGCTCCGCACAGACTTCTATTTACGTGCATGTATCTCTACTGCTCCAACCTTCCCTTGGCCTCGAACCACAGAAAACAGTTTATGTTCTTATCCTCCTTGTCTATTCATGACAAGTATGCCACCCGGTGAGTCTCCTCTCTTTGGGAAGGGGAAGGGCATATGGTGAGAGACGAGGGACACAGGAAAGAGTAAGGGGGAGGAAACGAAGAAACGTGACCCGAGGTAGTATGAGCTCAGGCTGGGGGTACACGGGAATTCCACTGTCTTAGGAAAGGGTGGACAAATGACTTCTCCTCAGACAACTAACACCTGTAAGTCACCAAACTGTAACAAAGTGAATGCTGTCAAGGGCTCCATTATCTTCATAAGGGGACTTGTCCCTCTTACACTAAAGGCGGACATAAGGAAGAAAATGACCTACTGCACTTTATAAAAATTAAATTTCTGCTCTAAAGGAAAATAAGTCAAAAGACAGGGCAGAGAAGAAATCTCAAACCTGCTCCCTGTACCAGCATTCTGAGCCACTGTGGCGGCCAGGCCACAAGTGGAAACCTTGATGTGCCTCTCAGGGAGTCTAATTCCTTCACACAGGCAACAAAAATCCAGAGCAAACAAAAATATTATAATTTGAATGCATTTATTTTAAGAAGCACTAAGGAAGTTGAAGATATGAACATTATTGCAACTGCCAGAACAACTTTCATATTTGATCTGGTGAAGCAATTAGTTATATAGAAGAAAACTGGCATTTTGAAATCTCTGACGTAATTCACAATTCCAGAATCAGGGATACCCAAGCTTGCAGAATAGAGATTCTGTCAATTTCTTCTTCCCCACAGCACAAATGTCTCTCTGCCTCGGTTTGTTAATGACTCCATCAAATGGCCCCAACTTCTCTCCCCGAGGGACTACTGCCTAATTCAATAGATCTCATCATTAGAAAAGATTTAGGTCTCAAAATCCCTTTTTCCAAAGTCATCGTATCATATCTAGCTATGTTCCAGTATCATGTGATAAATAAAGTTAACAAATATTGGCTGGCCAATACGAAATGAATTACTGACATGCAATTACGCACTGTGAGTTTTCCAGCTGCCAGGTCATTCTTTTTAGGTTACTCATTTTCAACTTCCTCTTCTGCTTCTGACTCTCATCAACACAGTGCCTCTCCTGTTGAACACTATGATGGTTTTAAAAGTTTATCTACAAATTCTTTGATACTTCTTTCTTCAAGAGGTGAAGTGTAACACTCGCCCTTAAGCATGGGCTGGTCTTTAGTGGCTCTTGTCTACAGGAATAGAGTACGGCTGCAGTGATGGTTACAACTTCAGAGAGTTGATCATAAAAGGCACTGCAGCTTCTGTCCCATTCTCTCTCTCTCGAATCACTCACTCACTCTGGGGACACCCAGCACCCATGCTGTGAGAATACTCAAGGAGCCGAGGGAGAGGTCCATATGGCAGTGCACCAGAAGTCTTCTGCCAACGGCCATGTGAGTGAGCCACCCTGAGAGCAGATCTGCCACCCACAGTCAAATCTTCAGATGACGGCAGCCCCTACTGCTACCCTGATGGCAACTGAGCCAGAACCAATAAGCTAAGGTACTTCTGAATTCCTGAACCACAGATGTTTGCTGCTTTAACCCACTAAGGTTTGGGGCAATTTGTTACACAGCAGTACATAACTAACATAAACATACACACACACACACTCCTCTGCTTCTCCTTTTCGTCTAGATTCTGAGAACATAGAAGCAGAATTTTTGGACCTTTCTGAATGCACACAGCACTGCCTACATGATGAATGGACTCATGAAACACGTACTGAGTGCCCACTACGCTACAGAGCTCAAAATACCCACAACCATGTACGTTACACTCATATCCATTTTGCAGACAGAGATACTACAGAGCCTTTCATCAGAAACTTGACCAAGCTCATTTTGTTCATAAACAGTCGAGCTTGGGTTTCAATACAAGCCCTGGCTTGTTCTTCCCTCACCACTTCAGTGCCTCTCCTACACTTTCAATGAGCATTACTAGGAAAACTATATAACACTATGCACTTGGGAAGGCTGAACAAGGGAGAAAAACAAGCACAGATTGAGCACATGCTATGTATTTGGCTGTTAGTTACCACACCCTACATCTCATTTCACTCCTTACAACAGTCCTGTTGTAAGTGCTAAGATTTTTACTTGACAGAAAAACTCATATTCAGAGGTTTAATGAGACTGGTATAGTAAAACTACTCCCAGGATAATGCCATCCAACCTATCTAACTCACAAGATCATGCAGGGACTGTATGAAATCATTTGCAAAGACATAATTCATAAGCTGTTAAATACCAGGCAAATACAAGAGGATATTGTTACATGTGGTCAGCTCTTCGTGGAGCAACGGAGAGAAACTCAACTGGTCGTGACATTTCCCTCATGATATATTACGTAGAAAAACCCACAAGAGCTTCTAAATGTGGGAAAATTTCACCTCAAGATGTTTGCTTTCGTGATCCTACACATTATTCAAGACTCTAGAAAAAAGTAAAATTCTCCCATGGATGTTGGTTTCTACATGATTTCCAGATAAGAGCTGACTGCTGGACATCATCTGAAACATACCAAAATGGATTTCAACCAGCAGTAGGAACCCACTCAACAGAAAGGCTAATTTTGCATTCGAGTAATTTTTCTTAACTTAAACAATTCTTGCCAGAAGCTCTATATTTGGATAATCTTTAAAACAAGTTATTGTCATAGAAGTCCTGCATATCACAAAGTTGACAAGTTTTTAAAATATAGTCAGATTTTGACTTTGTACTCACCTAAAAGTAACTTACACAGAGCTAACATAACACTCTTTTCAATAAATAAGATTTGTTGGGACAATTTTTAACTCATTCTATTTTTGATTCCTAACACATCTATATGAATAACATGCAGGGTACATTTTAAATAGTCAAATAATATTATAATACAATAACAAATTGATGCACAGCGATCAGTACAGTGGTTGGCACACAGTAAGTGCTCAATACAGAGGAAGAGGAAGAGGAGAATGGAATCTACATAAAGCCCCTGATGGAGACAAATGAGCCTGTGTCCAAATTTCCTAATTACCCAGTCTTCAGAGATAAGAAGATAATTTACAATACCCTTAGCAAGTTTTTAAAAATATGTATTACATGTTCTTGAGGTATATTTCAGGTGTGGTTTGGAAACTGGGATCTCTGACAAGAAACATTACAAATCATATTCTCCACTAAGAGTCTTTTAGAAACTCCTTTAAAAAGAGGCATCTAATTCTGCTATTTTTCCATGTCTGAGACATGGCAGGGTGTGTCTGATACGTATTTATACACATAACCCCTTGCAGCTGCCTGACAACCCACACCAACACAGGCGATGGATGAAGAGGAGGCACGATGCGATGCCGGGAGTCTTCCCGGAAAGGTTCCTGTCCATGCTGCTGAACTGAAACCGGACATTCTCCACCCCATGTAAGCAAGAACCCCTGAGACCTGAGCACGGTCTTAAAAATCCAAATGGGCACTCAAACATGAAAAAGTAATAACACGAGAGGCCCTACTGAGCCCAGGCGAGGGGGAGCAATTCTCTAAGTGCTTGGGAGATCTTGGGAAATGATGGAATTGACCCACCCACCCCCTCTGTCCATCTGCCAACCCACCCTAAGCTTTCTTAGATGTGAAGGGGTGTGGACTGGGGTAAGAGCTAAAAAAAGGAGTGAAGAAGAGCGAAAGCAGCTGGGGTTTCCCTCTCTACGAGGCGATCTTTGGGGCTCTGAGCTACCAGGCCATGCAGCTGTTAGAGGGAAGGGCGCCAACAGCACATGTGTAAGCTGGGGTCCTTGCCTACCACACGATGTGAGGGATGCATGTCATCTCAAGGGATGGGACGGTGTAGTAAAGCTGTGTGCAGCAATATGGGAGGCAAAAGTCTCAAGAAAACCCAGGAACAACCAGCCATATAAGCCAGACCTCATTAAGACCAGGACATATTTCAGTAACTGGGAAGACATTATGAATCCAAAGTACTTTTAGCAACCCCATTACATGGTGCCCTATCCCCAGCCCTTTATAGAAAATGCTGTGGAAATTCACTCTTGTACCCAACACGAACGTGATACGAAGCTTCTCTCTGGCTGTTTCTGCTTCTACCTGATATTCCACCTCTGATTTAGCTGCTACATGTTCAACCGTAACTTACAAATTCCTTGAGGGAGTCTGATTAATCTAATTGCATCAGTACCATCCCACCTTAGGGGCAGCTGGCCAGCTCAGATAGGTTTTCCTTGAGTCAAGTATCTACCCAGTTTTCAGTCTACTGTGGCAAGGAAGGGAGGTCACCCAGAACAGCATTTTTGCCTGTCTGTATCCCATCTGATTAAAACAGCATCATCTACTCAACCAAAACTAACAACTGACTTCTCCAGATTGCTTTTAAAAGTAAATTTTCTGCCCCACTGATACAGTAATCTAAGAAAAGCTGTAGATGTCAAAGGAGATGGCGAGGCAGCAGACCAGATCCGTGTTTTCTCCACCGTGGGGGGAAGAGCACAGTCATACAAGTCCTCTTAAATGGCACACTGTCATTCCACCCACACTGCAGTAGTCAAAGCAAGTCCCATGGCCAAGGTCAAAGTCAACGGGGTGGAAAAGTCCACTATACCCACAGGGAAGCCATGGCAAGAGGGGGAGGAGAAGAAAATTATGCATAAATAAGAGTGACTGTGTGGGGGGAAGAGCTCTGGTTTCCGCTGGGTCTGAGTCTCAGGCGGGTGGCGCAATCGTGAGGTGCACCTGTAGCTGGGCAGTGGGGTTCTTTAAAGCAACAGCTGCCAGGGCACGCAATCCCGCCCAAGAAGCCTGGAGGCTGTCAACCGAGGGAATGGGCCCCTCCACCCTCTCACCTGCTCCACGGGTGCTTTTCTTTCTCTCACCAAAGCTTTCTAAATCTGTTTCGAGGATACAGGGATTTTCAAATAATGATGAGGTGTTTCACAAAAGCAACCACTGCCTTTTCCATTGTTTTTATTTAGTTAAAAAAAAAAGCTGGAACCTTGAAAGAACAAACTTATAAAATGCAGTTAGAGCTACAAGTATTTTTTTTAATGTGGATAAAAAAGAAGCTCCCAAAAGTGACTGTTTAAATAATACACATATTTATATATGATCGGATACATAAGCATGTGTGTGTATATACAGATATGTACATTATCCATATAAACACGTGTACCTCATGGTTTAAGGTTTGCCTGTCAGAGAGTGACTCAAATACAGCCACACTGCAATGATCTATTAGGGAAGAAAGGTCCTCTCCCACTCCAGACATGTGTGAATAAAGGGAAGGAGGGCAGCTGGGTTTCAGTTTATTTACACTTCAATTTCACACGGAGCTAATACTGAGTAAGTATTGAAAAATAATACAGAATTAACATCACAGACAACTACAACAAAAAGTCTTTTTTTATTATTATTACTTTGTTGTTGTTCATTTACAGTTGTCTGCATTTTCCCCCCACCTCTCCCCTCCCACCCCAGCCAATCCCAACCCCCTCCCCCACTCCCATCCTCCCTCTTGGTTATGTCCATGTGTCCTTTATAGTGTTCCCTAGAAACCCTTCCCCCCACTGTTCCCTCCCCCTTCCCCTCTGGCCATTGTTA